>JAUPTC010000862.1:0-34000 GCA_030762895.1 Sophora flavescens | reverse complement strand
GCCTAACTTACTCAACTTAAGTCCAATTAAGGCTTCTGATAACTTGATGGAAAGCTTATTCAGAGGCACTTAATTTGGTCAAGGGTTAGGTCAGGATTAATATGCATAAATAGCAGTTTACAGCCACACAACCCCGAGAGAAACGGAAATTAGACAAGTTTTACAATCATTATTTTTGCTTTTACATTATTGGGCTTAATTGCCAAACATTGTTAATTTTCGGATTTTTCAATCATCCTGACCTTGTTGCCTTGCGCAGAGCATAACTAGAGCTATAGTTATCGGATTTTGGTGATCTTGCTGTCCCTAGAAAGATAAGGAAGAGACCTACAATTTCTGGTTCCAAAAGAATTATCAAATTAGGCCAAAATAAAGCCTAAATTGGGTCCCGAGTTCTCTGGCGCGGATCAGTGCGCAATCCATGATTTTCCTTCCTTTAAATGGGTCTAACTTACTCATCTTAAGCCCAGTTAAGGCATATGATACCTAGTTAGAAAGCTTATTTAGAGGCCCTTAATTTGGTCTAGGGTTAGGTTAGGATTAATAAGCATAAATAGCAGTTTACAGCTTCAAAACCCAGGGAGAGACGGAAATTAGGCGACGTTTACAATCATTGTTTTTGTTTTTACATTATTGGGCTTAATTGGGCTTAATTGCTAAACATTGTTAATTTTCAGTTTTTAACTCATCGACTTTGTTGCCTTGTGCGAACATAACTAGAGCTACGGTCTCGGATTTTGGTGATCTTGCGATACAGAAATATAAGGAAGAGAACTACAATTTCAGGTTTCACAAAATTTTTTTCAAATTAGTGAAAAATCAAGGCTAAATTGGGTCCAGGGGTGCTCTGGCGAAGATGAGTGTGCAATCCATGATGTTCCTTCACTTAAATGGGCATAACCCACTCGTCAAGCGGATGGGCATATGATATACCTTGTTGGAAACTTGTTGAGGCCGCAATTTGGTCTAGGGTAAGGTTAGGATTAATAAGTATAAATAACAGTTTGCAGCTGCACAAGCAGAGAAAGGCGAAAGTAAACCTTGACTTTTATTAACATTTTTTGCTTTTACACTATTGGAATAAATTCTTTAGCATTGTTAATTTAAGTTTTTTATTCGTTAGGACCTTGTTCGCTTGCGCAGGAAGGCGTAACTAAGAAGTACGGTCTTCAGGTTTTGGTGATGCTTGCTGTACCAAGAAAGATAAGGAAGAGAAAAAAATTTTCTGATTAGTTTCACAAGAATTGTCAAATTAGGACAAAATGAAGGTTAAATTGGATCAGAGTTCTCGGCGCGGATACATGCATAGTCCATATTGTTCCTTGAATTAAATGAGCCTAACGGACAAATCTTAAGCCCAATTAAGGCATATGATACCACGTTTGGAAAACAATTAGTAGCCTTAATTTGAGGAGTGCAGGGTTGGAGTCATGATTAACAAGCATAAATAGCGAGTTTACAGCTTAGTACAAGCCGAAAGACGGAAGTGAAACAACTTTTACCATCATTGTTTTTGCTTTCACATTATTGGGCTTATGCTTAATTACTAAGCGTTGTTGTGGTACAGATTTTTAACTCATCGACCTTGTTGCCTTGTACAGAGAGACATACTTAGAACTTCTGAAATGCTCCAGCTTTTGGTGATCTTGGTCCTAGAAATATAAGGAAGAGAACTACAATTTCGGGTTTCACAAAAATTGTCAAATTAGGCCAAATCAAGAGGTAAGTGGGTCCGGTTATCGCTTGCTTGATGATCACGCCAGAACCATGATGTTCTTCGCTTAAATGGGACTAACTTACTCATCTTAAGCGGAATTAAGGCAAGTGATACCTTGTTGAAAAGCTTATTCGAGTGTACTTAATTTGGTCTAGGGTTAGGTCGGGAATAATAAGCATAAAGAAGCGATTTCTGATCACCTGAAATATAGGCGGAAATTAAGGCAAGCTTTTCTGATAATTTTTTGCTTTTACATTATAGGGCTTAATTTGCCAAACATTGTTGGTGGATTTTTCACTCATCGACCTTGTTGCCTGGCATAGAGCATAAGCGAGAGCTTTACAAAATATCGGATTTGGTGATCTTCTTGTCCGATAAATATAAGGAAGAGACTGCCGATGAGGTTTCACAAGAGCCGTCAAATTAGGCAAAAGTCAAGGATAAATTTGGTCTCGAGTTCTGCTAGGATCATTTAGCAGTCCATGATGTTCCTTCACTAAAAATAGGCCTAACTTACTCATCTTAAGCCCAGTTAAGGCATATGATACCTTGTTGGAAAGCTTATTGAGAGGCCGCCCCAATTTGGTCCAGGGTTAGGTCCGAATTAATAAGCATGTAGCCATTTTACAGCCACTGGAAAAGCCAGAGGCGAAAGGAGTAGACAGCTTTTACAATCGTGTTTTGCTTTGCATTATTGGACTTAGTGGGCAATTGCTAAACATTGTTAATTTTCGGATTTTTCATCCTTCGACCTTTGTGCCTTGCGTGAGCAAAACAAGAGCTACAAATATCGGATTTTGGTGATCTTGCCGTAAGAAAGATAAGGAAAAGGGCCTACAATTTTAGGTGTCCGCGAAGCGGTCAAATTAGGCGAAAATCGCAGGCAAAAGTGGGTCCGGGATTACGTGGAAGGATCAGTGCGCAGTCCATGATGTTCCTTCACTTAAGTGGGCCTAACTTACTCATCTTAAGCTCAATTGGGCATATGATACCTTGTTGGAAAGCTTATTGAGAGTCTTTAATTTGGTTTTGGGTTAGGTCTGGATTGATAAACATAAATAGTAGATTTCAGACCGCAAGCCAGAGAGAGAGGAAATAGTAACTTTTACCAATCATTGTTTTTACTTTTATATTTTGAGCGGTGGACAAATTGCTAAACATTGTTAATTTTCGGATTTTCCACTCATCTTATGACCTTGTTGCCTTCGAGGAGAGCTGGCTATCGATATCGGATTTTGGTGATATTCTTTGTCCCTAGAAAGATAAGGAAGAGACCAAAAATTTAAGATTTCCCAAGGGTTGTCAAATGGGAGTCCAAAATTAAGAATAATTTGGGTCTCGAGTTATCTGTGTGGATCGGTCTGGGTCCTTGATTTTCCTTCACTGGAATGGGAATAACTTACTTATCTTAAGCCCGGTTAAGAAATGTGATACCTTGTTAGAAAGCTTATTGAGGCCATTAATTTGGTCTAGGGTTAGGTCCGGGTTAATAGCATAAATATCAGGTTTATACTGCAAAAAAAGAGAGAGACTTTGATTTGACAACTTTTACAATCATTGTTTCTGCTTTTTTTCATTGATGGGGCTTAATTGCTAAACATTGTTAGTTCCGGATTTTCACTCAGCTGAGCTTGTTGCCTTACTGCGAAACATAACTAGAGCTATGGAGTCTGATGTTGGTGATATTGTTGTCAGTTTTGAAAGATAAGGAAGAGACCTCTAATTGAGGATTTACAGGAATTGTCAAGTTGGCCAAAATCAAGCTAAATTGGGTCACGGATCTCTGGTTGATCTGTGCGATCGATGACTGTTCCCTTCACTTAAATGGGCCTAACTACTCATCTTAGCTCGTTAGCGTTTGATACCTTGTTGGAAAGCTTATTGAGCCCAGGCTAGTCCAGGGTTGGGTCGGGATTAATAAGCATAAATCGCAGTTTAACTTACCGTACAGCGAGAGACGGAAAGTTAGACAACTTTTTACAATCATTGTTTTACTTTTACATTATTGGACTTAATGGGCTTAATTGCTAAAGATTGTTAATTTTTGGATTTTACAGTCATCGACCTTGTTGCCTTGTGCGAGCATAACTAGGGCTGGATATCGGATTTTGGTGATCTTGCTGTCCCTAGAAATATAAGGAAGAGAACTACAATTTCCGGTTTTAGAATAATTGTCGAATTAGGCCAAAATTAAGTCTAAATTGGGTCCGGTTCTCGCACGGATCTTAGCGATCGGTGATGTTCGCTTCACTTAAGTGGTCCTAACTGGCTTATCTTAAGCCACGATTAAGGCATATGATACATTGTTGGAAAGCTTATTCGGGAGGCCCCTAATGTGGTCGGGGTAGGTAGAGTTAATAAGAATAAATAGTAGTTTACAGCTGCACTAGCTTGAGAGAAACAAAAATTAGACAAACTTTTTTAATAACATTTCTTTTGCTTTTACATTTTGCCAAGGCTTAATTGCTAAACATTGACCAATTTTCGGATTTCTCACTCATCGGACCTTGTTGCTTTGCGAAGCATAACTAGAACCTACGGATCTCCGGTTTTGGTGATCTTCTTTGTCCCTAGAAAGATAAGAAGGAGACCTGTAATTTCGGGTTTCACTGGAATTGCCAAATTGGGCCAGAATGAAGGTAAATTGGGTCCCGAGTTCCTCCTTGCGGATAATACCTCCGATCCAGTGATTCGCTTGACTTAAATGGGGCCTAACTTACTGTGCTTAAGCCCGATTGGGCATATGATACGCTTGTTTGAAAGCTTATTCGGGGGCCACTTAATTTGGTCTAGGGTTAGGTCGTAATTAATAAGCATAAATAGCAGTTTCGCCGTCCAACCCAGAGAGATGGAAATTAGACAACTTTTACCATCATCGTTTTGCTTTTACATTATTGGGGTTAATTTGCTTGACATTGTTAGTTCTCAGATTTTTCCCTCATCACGACCTTGTTGCCTTGCGAGCATAACTAGAGCTACGGATATCGGATTTTGGTGATCTTGCTGTCCCTAGAAAGATAAGGAAGAGACCTACAATTTCAGGTTTCACTAGAATTGTCAAATTAGGCCAAAAATCAAGGCTAAGTTGGGTCCGGGGTTCTCGGCGCGGATCGTCGCGATCCATGATGTTCCTTCACTTAAATGGGCCTAACACTCATCTTAAGCCCATTTAAGGCATATGACACCTTGTTGGAAAGCATATTCGAGACCCTAATTTGGTCTAGGGTTAGGTCTGGATTAATAAGCATAAATAGTAGTTATCAGCCGCACAAGCCAGAGAGAGAGAAATTAGACAACTTTTACAATCATTGTTTTTATTTAACATTATTGGGCTTAATTGGGCTTAATTGCTAAACATTGTTAATTTTCGGATTTTCCTCATCGACCTTGTTGCCTTGCGCGAGGATAACTAGAGCTACAGATATCGGATTTTGGTGATCTTGATGTCCCTAGAAAGATAAGGAAGAGACCTAAAATTTCGGGTTTCTCAAGAATTGTCAAATTAGGCAAAAATTAAGGCTAAATTTGGTCCAGAGTTCTCTAGTGTGGATCGGTGAAGTCCATGAAGTTCCTTCACTTGAATGGGCCAAACTTACTTATCTTAATCCCAGTTGGGGCATATGATACCTTGTTGGAAAGCTTATTCGGAGGCCCTTAATTTGGTCTAGGCTTAGGTCAGGATTAATAAGCATAAATAGCAGTTTACAACCGCACTAAAACAAAGAGAGACTTTAATTAGACAACTTTTAAAATCATTGTTTTTGCTTTTACATTATTGGGCTTAATTGCTAAACATTGTTAATTTTCGGATTTTTCACTCATCTGACCTTGTTGCCTTGCGCGAGGCATAACTAGAGCTACGGGATATCGGACTTTGGTGATATTGTTGTCCCTAGAAAGATAAGGAAGAGACCTATAATTTTAGGTTTCGCAATAATTGTCAAATTAGGCCAAAATCAAGGCTAAATTGTTTCCGAGATCTCTGGAGCAGATAAGTGGGCGATCCATGATGTTCCTTCACTTAAATGGGCCTAACTTACTCATCTTAAGCCCAATTAAGGCATATGATACCTTGTTGGAAAGCTTATTCGAGGCCCTTAATTTGGTCTAGGGTTAGGTTAGGATTAATAAGCATAAATAGCAGTTTATAGCTCTCATACCAGAGAGAGACGGAAATTAGACAACTTTTGTAATCATTGTTTTTGCTTTTACATTATGGGGCTTAATTTGGCTTAATTGCTAAACATTGTTAATTTTCCGATTTTTCAATCATCCTAACCCTGTTCTCTTGCACAGAGCATAACTAGAGCTACAGATATCGGATTTTGGTGATCTTGCTATCCCTAGAAAGATAAGGAAGAGACCTACAATTTCACGTGTCACAATAATTGTCAAATTAGGCCAAAATCAAGGCTAAATTGGGTCTCGAGTTCTCGCGCCGGATCAGTGCGCAGTCCATGATGTTCCTTCACTTAAATGGGCCTAACTTACTCATCTTAAGCACAATTAAGGCATATGATACATTGTTAGAAAGCTTATTCAGAGGCCCATAATTTGGTCTAGGGTTAGGTCAGGATTAATAAGTATAAATAGCAGTTTATTGCGGCATAAGCCAGAGAGAGATGGAAATGAGACAACTTTTACAATTATTGTTTTTGCTTTTACATTATTGGGCTTAATTTCTAAACATTGTTAATATTTGGATTTTTCACTCATCCTGACCTTGTTGCATTGCGTAGAGGATAACTAGAGTCTACAGATATCGTATTTTGGTGATCTTGTTGTCCCTAGAAAGACAAGGAAGAGACCTACAATTTCAGGTTTCACAAGAATTGTCAAATTAGGCCAAAATCACGGCTAAATTGGGTCCCGAGTTCCCTGGTGTGGATCAATACGAAGTCCATGAAGTTCGTTCACTTAAATGGGCCTAACTTACTCATCTTAAGCCCAATTAAGGCATATGATACCTTGTTGGAAAGATTATTTAGAGGCCCTTAATTTGGTCTAGGGTTAGGTCGGGATTAACAAGCATAAATAGCAGTTTACAGCCTCACAAACCAGAGAGAGACGGAAATTTGACAACTTTTACAATCATTTTTTTGCTTTTACATTATTGGGCTTAATTGCTAAACAATGTTAATTTTCGGATTTTTCACTTATCCTGACCTTGTTGCCTTGCACAGAGCGTAACTAGAGCTACAGATATCGGACTTTGGTGATCTTGCTGTCCCTAGAAAGATAAGGAAGAGACCTACAATTTTAGGTGTCCAATAATTGTCAAATTAGGCCAAAATGAAGGCTAAATTGTGTCCCGAATTCTCTGGAGCGGATAAGTGGGCAGTCCATGATGTTCCTTCATTTAAATGGGCCTAAGTTACTCATCTTAAGCCCAATTAAGGCATATGATACCTTGGTGGAAAGCTTATTCAGAGGCCCTTAATTTGGTCTAGGGTTAGGTTAAGATTAATAAGCATAAATAGCAGTTTATAACCGCACAAACCAGAGAGGGATGGAAATTAGACAACTTTTGCAATTACTGTTTTTGCTTTTACATTATGGGGCTTAATTGGGCTTAATAGCTAAACATTGTTAATTTTCCGATTTTTCAATCATCGGCCTCGGTTCCTCTTGCACAGAGCATAACTAGAGCTACAGATATCGGATTTTGGTGATCTTGCTATCCCTAGAAAGATAAGGAAGAGACCTACAATTTCACGTGTCACAATAATTGTCAAATTAGGCCAAAATCAAGGCTAAATTGGGTCCCGAGTTCTCTGGCACGGATCAGTGCGCAGTCCATCATGTTCCTTCACATAAATGGGCCTAACTTACTCATCTTAAGCCCAATTAACGCATATGATGCATTGTTAGAAAGCTTATTCAGAGGCCCATAATTTGGTCTAGGGTTAGGTCAGGATTAATAAGTATAAATAGTTGTTTACTGCAGCATAAGCCAGAGAGAGACGGAAATTAGACAACTTTTACAATCATTGTTTTTGCTTTTACATTATTGGGCTTAATTGGGTTTAATTTCTAAACATTGTTAATTTTCAGATTTTTCACTCATCATGACCTTGTTGCCTTGCGTAGAGGATAACTTGAGTCTACAGATATCGTATTTTGGTGATCTTGCTGTCCCTAGAAAGACAAGGAAGACACCTACAATTTCAGGTTTCACAAGAATTGTCAAATTAGGCCAAAATCAAGGGTAAATTGGGTCCCGAGTTCCCTGGTGTGGATCAGTACGAAGTCCATGAAGTTCGTTCACTTAAATGGGCCTAACTTACTCATCTTAAGCCCAATTAAGGCATATGATACCTTGTTGGAAAGCTTATTTAGAGGCCCTTAATGTGGTCTAGGGTTAGGTCGGGATTAATAAGCATAAATAGTAGTTTACAGCCTCACAAGCCAGAGAGAGACGAGAACTAGACAACTTTTACAATCAATTTTTTTGCTTTTACATTATTGGGCTTAATTGCTAAACATTGTTAATTTTCGGATTTTTCACTTATCCTGACCTTGTTGCCTTGCGCAGAGGATTACTAGAGCTACGGATATCAGATTTTGGTGATCTTGCTGTCCCTAGAAAGATAAGGAAGAGACCTACGATTTCAGGTTTCAAGGCTAAATTGGGTCTCGAGTTCTCGCGCGGATCGATGCGATCCATGATGTTTCTTCACTTAAATGGGCCTAACTAACTCATCTTAAGCCCAACTAAGGCATATGATACCTTGTTGGAAAGCTTATTAGAGGCCCTTAATTTTATCTAGGGGAGGCCAGGATTAATAAGAATAAATAGAAGTTTACAGCCGCACAAGCGGAGAGAGACGAAAATTAGACAACTTTTACAATCTTTGTTTTTGCTTTTACATTATTGGGCTTAATTGCTAAACATTGTTAATTTTCGGATTTTTCACTCATCCTGACCTTGTTGCCTTGCGCAGAGCATAGCTAGAGCTATAGATATCGGATTTTGGTGTCTTGCTATCCCTAGAAAGATAAGGAAGAGACCTACAATTTCAGGTTTCACCAGAATTGTCAAATTAGGCCAAAATCAAGGCTAAATTGGGTCCCGAGTTCTATGGCGTGGATCAGTGCGAAGTCCATGAAGTTCCTTCACTTAAATGGGCCAAACTTACTCATCTTCAGCCCAATTCAGGCATATGATTCCTTGTTGGAATGCTTATTCAGATGCCCTTAATTTGGTCTAGGCTTAGGTCAGGATTAATAAGCATAAATAACAGTTTACAGCCACAGCCAAGAGAGACGGAAATTAGACAACTTTTACAATAATTGTTTTTACTTTTACATTATTTAGCTTAATTGGGCTTAATTGCTAAACATTGTTAATTTTTGTATTTTTCACTCATCGACCTTGTTGCCTTTTGCGAGAGCATAACTAGAGCTACAGATATCGGACTTTGGTGATCTTGTTGTCCCTAGAAAGATAAGGAAGAGACCTACAATTTTAGGTTTCCAAGAATTGTCAAATTAGGCCAAAATCAAGGCTAAATTGGGTCCAGAGTTCTCTGGCACGGTTCAGTGCGCAGTCCATGATGTTCCTTCATTTAAATGGGCCTAACTTACTCATCTTAAGCCCAATTAAGGCATATGATACCTTGTTGGAAAGCTAATTAGAGGCTCTTAATTTGGTGTAGGGTTAGGTTAAGATTAATAAGCATAGATAGCAGTTTATAGCTGCACAAACCAGAGAGAGCGGATATTAGACAACTTTTGCAATCATTGTTTTTGCTTTTTACATTATTGGGCTTAATTGCTAAGCATTGTTAATTTTCCGATTTTTCAATCATCATGACCTTGTTGCCTTGCGAGAGCATAACTAGAGCTACGGATATTGGATTTTGGTGATCTTGCTATCCCTAGAAAGATAAGGAAGAGACCTACAATTTCACATGTCACAATAATTGTCAAATTAGGCGAAAATCAAGGCTAAATTGGGTCCGAGTTCTCGGGCGCGGATCGTGTGATCCATGATGTTCCTTCTCTTAAATGGGCCTAACTTACTCATCTTAAGCCCAATTAAGGCATATGGTACCTTGTTGGAAAGCTTATTAGAGGCCCTTAATTTGGTCTAGGGTTAGGGTTAAGATTAATAAGCATAAATAGCAGTTTATAGCCGCACAAACCGGAGAGAGGCGAAAAATAGAAAACTTTTGTAATCATTGTTTTTGCTTTTACACACTATGGGGCTTAATTAGGCCTAATTGCTAAACATTGTTAATTTTCGAATTTTCAATCATCCCGACCTTGTTACCTTGACTGAGCATTACTAGAGCTACGGAATCACGGATTTTGGTGATCTTGCTATCCCTAGAAAGATAATGAAGAGACCTACAGATTTCACGTGTCACAATAATTGTCAAATTAGGCCAAAATCAAGGCTAAATTGGGTCCCGAGTTCTCCCGGCACGGATCGGTGCGCGATCCATGATGTCCCTTCACTTAAATGGGCCTAACTTACTCATCTTAAGCCCAATTAAGGCATATGATACATTGTTAGAAAGCTTATTCGGAGGCCCATAATTTGGTCTAGGGGTTAGGTCAGGATTAATAAGTATAAATAGCAGTTTACTGCAGCATAAGCAGAAGAGAGACGAAAATGAGACAACTTTTACAATCATTGTTTTTGCTTTTACATTATTGGGATTAATTGGGCTTAATTGCTAAACATTGTTAATTTTCGGATTTTTGACTCATCCTGACCTTGTTGCCTTTAGGAAAGGGATAACTAGAGCTAGGGATATCTTATTTGGTGATCTTGTTGTCCCTAGAAAGATAAGGAAGAGACCTACAATTTCGGGTTTCACAAGAATTGTCAAATTAGGCCAAAATCAAGGCTAAATTGGGTCCCCAGGTTCCTGGTGTGGATCGATCACGAAGTCCATGAAGTTCGTTCACTTAAATGGGCCTAACTTATTCGGCTTAAGCCAAATTAAGGCATTTGATACCTTGTTGGAAAGCTTATTTAGAGGCCCTTCATTTGGTCTAGGGTTAGGTCGGGATTACTAAGCATAAATAGCGGTTCTGACCTCACAAGCCAGAGAGAGACGGAAATTAGACAACTTTTCCAATCATTTTTTTGCATTTACATTATTGGGCTTAATTGCTAAACATTGTTAATTTTGGATTTTTCACTTAATCGTCCTTGTTGCCTTGCGGAAGGGATAAGCTGAGCTACATATATCGGATTTTGTTGATCTTCTTGTCCCTAGAAAGATAAGGAAGAGACCTATGATTACAGGTTTCATAAGAATTGTCATAATAGGCCAAAACCAAGGCTAAATTGGGTCCGGAGGTTCTCTGCGCGGTTCAGGTTCCCATGACGTTTCTTCACTTAAATGGGCCTAGCTAACTCATCTTAAGCCCAACTAAGGCATATGATACCTTGTTGGAAAGCTTATTCGAGGCGGCCTTAATTTTGTCTAGAGGTAGGTCGGGATTAATAAGAATAAATAGCAGTTTACAGCTGCACAAGCCAGAGAGGCGAAAATTAAACAACTTTTACAATCTTTGTTTTTGCTTTTACATTATTGGGCTTAATTGCTAAACATTGTTAATTTTCGGATTTTTCACTCATCGACCTTGTTGCCTTGCGCGAGGCGCAACTAGAGCTACGGATATCGGTTTTGGTGATCTTGCTATCCCTAGAAAGATAAGTAAGAGACTTACAATTTCAGGTTTCACCGAATTGTCAAATTAGGCCAAAATCAACGCTAAATATGGGTCCAGGTTCTCCGGCGTGGATCGATCGTAGTCGATGAAGTTCCTTCACTTAAATGGGCCAAACTTACTCATCTTAAGCCCAATTCGGGCATGTGATACCTTGTTGGAATGCTTATTGAGAGGCCCTTAATTTGGTCTAGGCTTAGGTCATGATTAATAAGCAAAAATATGAGTTTACAGCTTTTAGCTAAAGAGAGATGGAAATTAGACAACTTTTACAATCATTGTTTTTACTTTTACATTATTGGGTTTAATTGTGCTTAATTGCTAAACATTGTTAATTTTCGTATTTTTCACTCATCCTGTCCTTGTTGCCTTGCTTGTGAGCATAACTTAGACCTGAGATATCGGACTTTGGTGATCTTGCTTTGTCCCTAGAAAGATAAGGAAGAGACCTACAATTTTAGGATTCCAATAATTGTCAAATTAGGCCAAAATCAAGGCTAAATTGGGTCCGAGTTCTCCGGGCCGGATAAGTGGGCGGTCCATGATGTTCCTTCATTTAAATGGCCTAACTTACTCATCTTAAGCCCAATTAAGGCATATGATACCTTGTTGAAAGCTAAATCAGAGGCCCTTAATTTGGTCTAGGGTTTAGGTTAAGATTAATAAGCATAAATAGCAGTTTATAGCCGTACAAACCCGAGAGAGGGACGGAAATTAGACAACTTTTGCAATCATTGTTTTTGCTTTTACATTATTGGGCATAATTGCTAAACATTGTTAATTTTTCGATTTTTCAATCATCCCGACCTGTTCTCTCGCGAGCATAACTAGAGCTACGAGATATCGGATTTTGGTGATCTTGCTATCCCTAGAAAGATCGGCAAGAGACCTACAATTTCACGTGTCACAATAATTGTCAAATTAGGCCAAAATCAATGCTAAATTGGGTCCCTAGTTCTCCGCGCACGGATCCGTGCCGTCCATGATGTTCCTTCACTTAAATGGGCCTAACTTACTCATCTTCAGCCAATTAAGGCATATGATTCATTGTTAGAAAGCTTATTCGGAGGCCCGTAATTTGGTCTATGGTTAGGTCGGGATTAATAAGTATAAATAGCGATTTCTGCAGCATAAGCCAGAGAGACGGAAATTAGACAACTTTTACAATCATTGTTTTTGCTTTTACATTATTAGGCTTAATTGGACTTAATTGCTAAACAATGTTAATTTTCGGATTTTTCACTCATCCCGACCTTGTTGCCTTGCGCGAAGGATAACTAGAGCTACATATATCTTTTTTTGATGATCTTGCCGCTTCCTAGAAAGATAAGGAAGAGACCTATAATTTCGGTTTCACAAGAATTGTCAAATTAGGCCAAAATCAAGGCTAAATTGGGTCCAGGCTCTCGATATGGATCGATGTCGAAGTCCGTGAAGTTCGTTCACTTAAATGGGGCTAACTTACTCATCTTTAGCCCAATTAAGGCTTATAATACCTTGTTGGAAAGCTTATTTAGAGGCCCTTAATTTGGTCTAGGATTAGGTCGGGATTAATAAGCATAAATAGCAGTTTACAACCTCACAAGCCAGAGAGAGACGGAAATTATACCAATTTTACAATCATTTTTTTGCTTTTACATTATTGGGCTTAATTGCTAAACATTGTTAATTTTCGGATTTTTCACTTAACCTGACCTTATTGCCTAGCGCAGAGGATAACTAGAGCTACGAATATCGGATTTTGGTGATCTTGCTGTCTCTAGAAAGATAAGGAAGAGACCTACGATTTCATGTTTCACAAGAATTGTCAAAATAGGCCAAAATCAAGGCTAAATTGGGTCCCGAGTTCTCTGGCGGTTCGGTCCGTGATCCATGATGTTTCTTCACTTAAATGGGCCTAGCTAACTCATCTTAAGCCCAACTAAGGCATATGATACCTTGTTGGAAAGCTTATTCAGAGGCCCTTAATTTTGTCTAGGGGTAGGTCAGGATTAATAAGAATAAATAGCAGTTTACAGCTGTACAAGCCAGAGAGAGACGAAAATTAGACAACTTTTACAATCTTTGATTTTGCTTTTATATTATTGGGCTTAATTGCTAAACATTGTTAATTTTCGGATTTTTCACTCATCCTGACCTTGTTGCCTTGCGCAGAGCATAACTAGAGAACAGATATCGGATTTTGGTGATCTTGCTATCCCTAGAAAGATAAGGAAGAGACCTACAATTTCAGGTTTCACCAGAATTGTCAAATTAGGCCAAAATCAAGGCTAAATTGGGTCCCGAGTTCTCTCGCGTGGATCAGTGAGAAGTCCATTAAGTTCCTTCACTTAAATGGGCCAAACTTACTCATCTTAAGCCCAATTCATGCATATGATACCTTGTTGGAATGCTTATTCAGAGGCCCTTAATTTGGTCTAGGCTTAGGTCATGATTAATAAGCATAAATAACAGTTTACAGCCGCACAAGCTAAAGAGAGACGGAAATTAGACAACTTTTACAATCATTGTTTTTACTTTTACATTATTGGGCTTAATTGGGCTTAATTGCTAAACATTGTTAATTTTCGTATTTTTTCACTCATCCTGACCTTGTTGCCTTGCGCAGAGGATAACTAGAGCTACAGATATCGGAAATGGTGATCTTGCTGTCCCTAGAAAGATAAGGAAGAGACCTACAATTTTAGGTTGCAATAATTGTCAAATTAGGCCAAAATCAAGGCTAAATTGGGTCCCGAGTTCTCTGGAGCGGATAAGTGGGCAGTCCATGATGTTCCTTCATTTAAATAGGCCTAACTTACTCATCTTAAGCCCAATTAAGGCATATGATACCTTGTTGGAAAGCTAATTCAGAGGCCCTTAAATTGGTCTAGGGTTAGGTTTAGATTAATAAGCATAAATAGCAGTTTATAGCCGCACAAACCAGAGAGAGACGGAAATTAGACAACTTTTACAATCATTGTTTTTGGTTTTACATTATTGGGCTTAATTGCTAAGAATTTTTAATTTTTCGATTTTTCAATCATCCAACCTTGTTGCCTTGAACAGAGCATAACTAGAGCTACGGATATCGGATTTTGGTGATCTTGCTATCCCTAGAAAGATAAGGAAGAGACCTACAATTTCACGTGTCACAATAACTGTCAAATTAGGCCAAAATCAAGGCTAAATTGGGTCCCGAGTTCTCTGGAGCGGATAAGTGGGCAGTCCATGATGTTCCTTCATTTAAATGGGCCTAACTTACTCATCTTAAGCCCAATTAAGGCATATGATACCTTGTTGGAAAGCTAATTCAGAGGCTCTTAATTTGGTCTAGGGTTAGGTTAAGATTAATAAGCATAAATAACAGTTTATAGCTGCACAAACCAGAGAGAGACGGATATTAGACAACTTTTACAATCATTGTTTTTGCTTTTACATTATTGGGCTTAATTGCTAAGCATTGTTAATTTTCCGATTTTTTGAATCATCCTGACCTTGTTGCCTTGCACAGAGCATAACTAGAGCTACAGATATCGGATTTTGGTGATCTTGCTATCCCTAGAAAGATAAGGAAGAGACCTACAATTTCACATGTGACAATAATTGTCAAATTAGGCCAAAATCAAGGCTAAATTGGGTCCCGAGTTCTCTGGCGCGGATCAGCGTGCAGTCCATGATGTTCCTTCACTTAAATGGGCCAAACTTACTCATCTTAAACCCAATTAAGGCATATGATACCTTGTTGGAAAGCTTATTCAGAGGCCCTTAATTTGGTCTAGGGTTAGGTTAAGATTAATAAGCATAAATAGCAGTTTATAGCCGCACAAACCAGAGAGAGATGGAAATTAGACAACTTTTGCAATCATTGTTTTTGCTTTTACATTATGGGGCTTAATTGGGCTTAATTGCTAAACATTGTTAATTTTCGGATTTTTCACTCATCTTGACCTTGTTACCTTCCGTAGAGGATAACTAGAGCTACAAATATCGGATTTTGGTGATCTTGCTATCCCTAGAAAGATAAGGAAGAGACCTACAATTTCACTTGTCACAATAATTGTCAAATTAGGCCAAAATCAAGGCTAAATTGGGTCTCGAGTTCTCTCAGCACGGATCAGTGCGTAGTCCACTAGTGGAAAATATACATTAGACGGTAAAGGTTTACGTCAGTTAACGAAAAGCTAGACGTTAAAAAGGAGGCGGTGGCAGTTTTTTAAATATCAGGCTTCATTAATTCAATTTTAACGTCAGTTGTTTTAATGACCCGGCGTTAAAAGTGAAGTGACTCACTTTTAGCCGTCGGTTCAATAAAGAATCGAGCGTTAAAAGTGAACATTTTAACGTCGATTCGATAAAGAAATCGGCGTTAGAAGTAAGTATCTTCACTTTTAACGTCGAGTCCCTACATCAATGGGCGTTAAAAGTTATTTTAATAATTTTTTTATCTACTATACGATTCCTTCCGCATTGCCTTCCTCAAAGTTTCAGTTTCACATGAATTGCTTTGATGTTTTGTGTTTCGTTTTGAAAACTAAAATATATGTGCGAAGTATAAGTTGAATCAATAACCCAAACCGGATCTCATTCATAAAGTGTATGTCTGGTGATCGATCTGAGAAGATTGAAAGGGTTTAAAATCCTATAAAAAGTTACATTGAAAGGGTTTAAAATCCTAAACATTAAAGCTACATCCCATCGTGAGAGTTTTATGAAATATGCTAATTAAAGGGAAAACTATATATACTCGGAAGACCTCGAGAAAACTGGGGCATGAGAGAGCTCAAGAGAGAGGCAAAAACAGGTGCACCGGATCCGTTTCAAGCAAAGGCGGTGGTTCTAGAGACTTCCAAGACGGTCACTTGTCTGCCAAAGCGAGGTTTTGGAACTGTGACCCCCGAGCACTGATTAGCCCTCCAAAGGTGATTCTCCCAGGAAGGTGATAAGGTGAGCAACTCACACAATGTAATTTACTCGGACTTATCACCCATGCAATGTAATTTACTCAAACTCGAAGTTGTTTGACCATTAAGACAAAGACCTTTGAGTCTAGGAATAGGAAGAAAGAGTGATGAAGTTAATCTCCACGGCAGATATATTGTGAAGCAGAAAATTAAAAGGATGGAAGGAAGCTATTTATAGGAGCGAGGGGATGAAGTTACTAAGCTATTCCGATTTTGTTGAAAACTTACCTATAAACTTAATGCTCATTAAGAGGATTGAGTTACAAGGTGCATGGGTAAGTAGCACAGTCATAGTCAAAGGAATGAATGTTTTTGGAGATATCTATACACCTTTTAACGTCGCTTTTTAAAAGCGGCGTTAAAAGTGTTTTTAAATAAAAATATTAATTGTTAACGTCGATTTTTTATACAAGCGGCGTTAAAAGTGTGATTATTACTTGATTAAATAAATAGGCGACGTAAATAATCCTATATATTATAAACGTCGCGAATGAATATTGGAAATAATGTAATTAATATACAGGAACCGGGCGGTCATCAATTAAGTTGACGTTTAAAATGAGGTGGTGGGTAAACTATTTTGCGTCGATTCTATAAATAATCGACGTAAATAATTATGAAACTCATTTCATTGGTTGTCATGTCCCTGTTGTCCCTCTTAACGCAGATCACTCCATATAGTACTACAGTTTATTTCTAAACCTTTTTTTTATACAAGTTTATTTTTAATTTTTATTAATTAGCTTGAATTAGTAAACAAATTATTAATTGTGCAAATTAAAATAAATAAACACTTAACATAAAACAAGTTATATGTATAATCAAATCGTATGACATTGAAGCGATTCATAAGTTAAAATTACATGATTAAAAGATAAAAAATTTCTGCAACATAGCCCCAAAATATAAAAAAGTTTCTGCATCAACATCATTTTCTTCTCAGTCCTGTCATCAAAAACTCCAATGGATGCATCACCTCCCTCACTTGAATTCCAAGATGCAAAGTAAATCCTCAGTCACTAACAAATGAAAGCAAAGTGAAATGGATCTTTGCATCTTTCTTCTTCAGTGGAGTTCCTTGATGCATCATCTTGAATCCACAATCACTTGCTTCCAAAGCAAAGTGAAAGGGATGACGGGGATGAAATAAAGTGAGAGAATCACATTACGTGATTCACCCAACCTTAATATCCATGCAATGTAATTTACTCAAACTCAAAAGTTGTTTGACCATTAAGACAAAGACCTTTGAGTCTAGGAATAGGAAGAAAGAGTGATGAAGTTAATCTCACACGAGCGAAATATATTGTGAAGCGGAAAATTAATTAAAAGGAGATGGAAGCTAGGAAGCTATTTATAGGAGCAGTGGATGAAGTTACTAAGTTATTCGATTTTCTTGAAAACTTATCTATAAACTTAATGCTCATTAAGAGGATTAGGTACAAAGGTGAATGGGTAAGTAGCACGATGCGTAGTCAAGGGAATGAATGTTTTTAAACCTTTAACGTCCGTTGTGTAATACAACCGGCGTAAAGAAGTTATGAGTGTTTTTAACGTCAGTTTCTTAATACAACTTATGTTAAATATATGACATTTAACGTCAGTTTATTAATACAACTGACGTTAAATATATGATCTTCAACGTCAGGTTTTACCAAAAACTGACGTAAAATGTTGTTTTATTTTAATTATAACGTTTACCCCCGCGCGCCTTCTCCACTTCTCTACGTCTTTTTTCTTTTCATCACGCTCAACCCTCACTCTCGCTCTCACTCTGCCCTAATCGTGAGCTCATCTCCACCGCGAGGGCTTCTTCGCCACCACCGTGAGGTACACTCTTAACCCCTAACTCTGTCTTTCCCGCTCCTTCTTTGCAATAACTTGACATCTCTCTTTCCCCTGGCCTTCCCGCGCACTAACTCTCCTTGTCCCTCTGCTCTCAGTAACCACATCGAACGTTGGCCACCACTCGAGCATCCCCCCCACCACCACGCGAGCGCCTATTTCTGGTGAGTCTTTAATTAGGGCACATTTTTTAATCACGGTTTTGAGTGCATGCATGTTGCTCTGCTGGTTTGAAACTGTAGTCTCAGTAGTTGAAACTTGAAACTATGGGTTTGAGTTGTTTGGAATGTCTCTATTTTTGGTTTTGAGTATATGTTGAAACTGTAGTCTCAGTAGTTGTAACTTTAAACCGTGAGTTTGAGTTGTTTGGAATGTCTCTATTTTTGGTTTTGAGTGCATGTTGCTCTGCTGGTTGATCTGTCACAGTAGTGATGCTCATCACGGCTGGCCGTGATCATTCTGCCTATGAGTGCAGTTCGATTGTCACGTTCACGGCGTGATGGACATCACGGCCAGGCCGTGATGGACATCACGGCCAGGCCGTGACTTCGATGCTTGGCAATCTTCAAAAACTATAGTTTTCAATCTCCGTATTGTCCTTATATTGGATATATAGATGTTTTGTATATGTACATGACCTATCTAGTTATTTTTATTTATACTTCTGTATTTATTATGAGTTATAACCTATGTTAATACATATATATTGTTTACGAACAGGCATACATATGGATCGGTCGGATAGCCCACATGCACGGGAGGACACTTGTGGGGGTTTCGCGAGGACCGATCACGCCTACGCTGTGATTCTAGTGTAAGTTTACATGCATGTTATATACTATCTTTAGTCCTTCTTGTTAATGTAAGTTTATAATGTTACAACCCTCTATTTTATCATTTTTTTGTCCATACGGACATCACAGGCTCATAGGAAGCGGGGTAGAGGAGCCACCTCGTTGAAGAAACTAGAGAAGGACAAGGCGGAGCGGACGAAGCATGAGGAGTCCATCGAAGCAAATCTAAATGCCCCTGGACCCCGTATTAAAGAATTTAATAAGTGGGTCTTTCTAAAACCGAAGCAGCACATAAGCATAAACAACAACCATTTGGAATGACGTTCCGCGAGCGTTAAGGATCAGATTTGGGAGGCTATCACGGTATTTTACCTTTACATTCGTTTGATTTACATTATTAGATAATTATCCGAGTTATAATCCATCCGGTTGTTATATATGTATCTAATGTGTAGGTAGCTTGGTATGCCAAATGAGCGAGGATCATCGTCATAAATGTATGAAAATGGCATCAAAGCGTTGGAATGGGTTCAAGCATGATCTTACCAGGTACTATGTATCTAGGAAGAAGCGGCTTGATAAAATGTTCTCGGATTATCCCTGGATTGATCGGGATACTTGGGATATGTTTGCCGGAGTCGACAGGGATGGAGAATTTCGGGTTGGTTGATTAAGTTAATTTTGTATGCTTATTATAGATCATTTAATTGTATTTAATTATGTGTTTTTGTTTGAATAGGCTAAGGCAAATAAGGGTTCGGCAGAATCAGGCGAAGAACGTCCCACCGCCACACCATGTCTCAGGGTGGGTACCATACGCGGATCCAGCAGATGATGGCGGATAGGCTGAGGGCGAAGCAGGAAGAGCACTCTGCTAGGATTGAAAGAGGAGAGGTGCCTGAGGGCACACCATCAAGTCCTCCGTCGGACATCGACCACGAGGATGTCACGGTTAGCCGGCCGCATGACAAAGGCGGGATCTTTTAAAGCCGATGCCACTTTCGAAGTGGCGAGATAAGATTGTAAGTAAATAATTAACTTGATTTCAATTGATATTTGTATAGATATTTGCAACACTTTTCACTTGCACGTTTTTCATTTTTTTCATTGTAGATGGATCTTAAAGCAAAATCCTCCCGGGCGCATTCGTCCCTTCGGGCCAGCGGGGCGTCTTGATGGCTTTGCTCTAGGCAAGAAAGACCATCCTGGTCGGGTTCTCGGTGTTCACGGAACGTGACCATCAAACAATATTATGGCAAGTCTGCTTCCGCAGCGGGTGGTCAATGAAGCATCAATTTTGGCTGACATTACTCGGCACCTCATGACCAACCGGATATTACAACACATCGATGCAAGGCTTAATAGCCAACCCAGAATTCAAGCGGGCGCTTGCCGAGAGCTTTCCTCCGTCGGTACATCCCGAGGACACCGCAAGGCTTGCCAACGCTTCACATGAGAGCACAAAAGAGAGTTTTAGTATGGCACATGTGGAGGACGATGAGTTGGCGGCTAGGGAGGCGGGGTTGGAAGTCCGGCGCCATGAGCATGAGTTGGAAATGAAAAGGCGTGAGCTTGAGTTGGACTCCAAGCGACGTGAGCTCGAAATGTTAGCAAAGGTATTTATTCATTATTAATGTCCAAATTAGTCAAATAATTACTTGTGTTTTTTTTAATTATCAAAAACTTATATATTTTGTTTTTCCTAAACTGAAGGCCAAGTCGACGTCGGTGTCGCTGTCACCTATCACTCGTTTGTTCTCACTTGGTGAGGATTATGCGTATGAGATTTTTGAATGTCCATTGGATCACGATGGATGGGTGGCACGCCCGATCAGCGAGAGGATATTTTCCTTCGTTGGTGGCGATCTCGGGAGCGCTGCGAAATAACTTCGGATGAACGACGAATGTCATCAGTCTCTGGTGCACGTAAGTTAATTTTAATTTTATAACTTATTTATTTTTGGTATTTTTCCATTTAATAATTTATTTTAATTTCAATATATATATATATTGTGTAATTAACATCCACACCCTTTTCATATCTTAGGTATCTCCATCGTCTTCAGCTTGATAAGGGCGTTGCATCAGTTTACGATTTCTTAGATCCGTCAATCCTTGTGCCCGCGTTCTTTGTTGGCGATGGATTGAGTAAATACATAGGGAAATTGTTGGGAGACAATCCGAAAGAATTATATCTGGCTCCCTACTGTATGGATAACCATTGGCAGTTGTTGGTACTTCACCCGTCTAGGCATACTGTCATATTCTTCTGCTCTCTCCACCATGATCCACCACCGAAGGTGGTGGAAGATGTAAATATGTAAGTAACTAATCTTAAATTTAATTTAAGTTTTAATATCAGTTGTTTTTAGTTTATTACACACATGATAAATGAGTTTGTTAATTGATCGACATGATTATTTGTTTATGATAGCGTGCTGAAGGTGAGTAGCATAAGTTGCGCCAACGGGAGAAGTAGGACTTCTAAGGCTAAAGCAAATCCTGTATGGAACATCCTCAAGGTTTGGTAGTTTATTTATCAAATAATAATTATTATAATTACTAATTTATGTGTATATTCAACTGACGTTGAAATTAATTTTGTTGGTAGTCTCGATTTCAACTTGTGATTTGGTCATGCGGCTATTATGTGATGCTTCATATGCTTGAACATAGTCTCCGCATCTATTACGGATGGATGGAAGAAGGTAATATTTAAACAACTTGTTAAATTATATATTATAGTTTTGAAGATGACTTGCATTGATGTTATTGTTATTATTTGAACGTGTCTAGGCATTTATCGACCAATCGCCTATTCAAGAAGATGAGTTAAGTGACTTGAGGATGCGCTTCGCTGAATTCTTCTTCAAGTATGCGGTGAAAAAGGAATTGACAACATACCTCCGCACTACTTAGATAAATAGTTTTTTTTTAGACTTTAGAAACTAATTAATAACATGTATATATACATACTTAGATAGTTTTGTTTTTTAGACATTGGAACTAAAATTTATTTATATATATACATGGGTTTTGGTTTTAAGTCCCCCCATTGTTCAATTTTCCTTTGCAATTACGTAATGTGTGTGATATTCTACGTATTCTGGGGGTTGAATGCGGGGATAGGCGAGGGGAGTGATATTTTAAAACTGAATTTTTAAAAAAAAAAACCTATTAACGTCGATTGTATCAAACAACGACATTAATAGTATTTTATAAAATATACGATACACTATTAACGTCGATTGTAATAAACAAGCGGCGTTAAAATTAAACCTTTAACGTCGGTTCCTTATAACAAGCGGCGTTAGTTTTAACAAAATCAACGTCCGTTGTATTAAAGAACGGCGTTAATAGTTTTAGTTTAACGTCGGTTGTTTAACAAACCGGCGTTAATGCTTACAAAATTAACGTCGGTTTTGTTAAAGGCGGCGTTAATAGTGTTATATTTAACGTCGGTTCTCAACCGAAGCGTTAAAATATTAACTATTAACGTCACCTGTATTTACGTCAGTCGGTATTCTGACGTAAAAAATCAATTTTAACTGACGTAAAAAGCACTTTTTGCATTAGTGTCCATGATGTTCCTTCACTTAAATGGGCCTAACTTACTCATCTTAAGCCTAATTTGGTCTAGGGTGAGGTCAGGAGTAATAAGGATAAATAGCGAGTTCTTTGACATAAGCCAGAGAGAGACGAAAATTAGACAACTTTTACAATCATTGTTTTTGCTTTTACATTATTCGGCTTAATTTCTAAACATTGTTAATTTTCGGATTTTTCACTCTTCCTGACCTTGTTGCCTTGCGTAGAGGATAACTAGAGCTACAGATATCGTATTTTGGTGATCTTGCTGTCCCTAGAAAGATAAGGAAGAGACCTACAATTTCAGGTTTCACAAGAATTGTCAAATTAGGCCAAAATCAATGCTAAATTGGCTCCCGAGTTCCCTGGTGTGGATCAGTACGAAGTCCATGAAGTTCGTTCACTTAAATGGGCCTAACTTACTAATCTTAAGCCCAATTAAGGCATATGATACCTTGTTGGAAAGCTTATTTAGAGGCCCTTAATTTGGTCTAGGGTTAGGTCGGGATTAATAAGCATAAATAGCAGTTTACAACTCACAAGCCAGAGAGAGACGGAAATTAGACAACTTTTACAATCATTTTTTTGCTTTTACATTATTGGGCATAATTGCTAAACATTGTTAATTTTCGGATTTTTCACTCATCCTGACCTTGTTGCCTTGCATAGAGGATAACATGAGCTACAAATATCGGATTTTGGTGATCTTGCTATCCCTAGAAAGATAAGGAAGAGACCTACAATTTCACGTGTCACAATAATTGTCAAATTAAGCCAAAATCAAGGCTAAATTGGGTCTCGAGTTCTCTGGCACGGATCAGTGCGCAGTCCATGATGTTCCTTCACTTAAATGGGCCTAACTTACTCATCTTAAGCCCAATTAAGGCGTATGATACATTGTTAGAAATCTTATTCAGAGGCCCGTAATTTGGTCTAGGGTGAGGTCAGGATTAATAAGTATAAATAGCAGTTTACTGCAGCATAAGCCAGAGAGAGACGGAAATTAGACAACTTTTACAATCATTGTTTTTGCTTTTACATTATTGGGCTTAATTGGGCTTAATTTCTAAACATTGTTAATATTCGGATTTTTCACTCTTCCTGACCTTGTTGCCTTGCGTAGAGGATAACTAGAGCTACAGATATCGTATTTTGGTGATCTTGCTGTCCCTAGAAAGATAAGGAAGAGACCTACAATTTCGGGTTTCACAAGAATTGTGAAATTAGGCCAAAATCTAGGCTAAATTGGGTCCCGAGCTCCCTGGTATGGATCAGTACGAAGTCCGTGAAGTTCGTTCACTTAAATGGGCCTAACTCATCTTTAGCCCAATTAAGGCTTATCTTACCTTGTTGGAATGCTTATTTAGAGGCCCTTAATTTGGTCTAGGGTTAGGTCGGGATTAATAAGCATAAATAGCAATTTACAGCCTCACAAGCCAGAGAGAGACGGAAATTAGACAAATTTTACAATCATTTTTTTGCTTTTACATTATTGGGCTTAATTGCTAAACATTGTTAATTTTCGGATTTTTCACTTAACCTGACCTTGTTGCCTAGCGCAGAGGATAACTAGAGCTACGAATATCGGATTTTGGTGATCTTGCTATCCCTAGAAAGATAAGGAAGAGACCTACGATTTCATGTTTCACAAGAATTGTCAAAATAGGCCAAAATCAAGGTTAAAATGGGTCCCGAGTTCTCTGGCGCGGTTTAGTATGCAGTCCATGATGTTTCTTCACTTAAATGGGCCTAGCTAACTCATCATAAGCCCAACTGAGGCATATGATACCTTGTTGGAAAGCTTATTCAGAGGCCCTTAATTTTGTCTAGGGGTAGGTCAGGATTAATAAGAATAAATAGTAGTTTACAGCTGTACAAGCCAGAGAGAAACGAAAATTAGACAACTTTTACAATCTTTGTTTTTGCTTTTATATTATTGGGCTTAATTGCTAAACATTGTTAATTTTCGGATTTTTCACTCATCCTGACCTTGTTGCCTTGCGCAGAGCATAACTAGAGCAACAGATATCGGATTTTGGTGATCTTGCTATCCCTAGAAAGATAAGGAAGAGACCTACAATTTCAGGTTTCACCAGAATTGTCAAATTAGGCCAAAATCAAGGCTAGATTGGGTCCCGAGTTCTCTGGCGTGGATCAGTGAGAAGTCCATGAATTTCCTTCACTTAAATGGGCCAAACTTACTCATCTTAAGCCCAATTCATGCATATGATACCTTGTTGGAATGCTTATTCAGAGGCCCTTAATTTGGTCTAGGCTTAGGTCATGATTAATAAGCATAAATAACAGTTTACAGCCGCACAAGCCAAAGAGAGACGGAAATTAGACAACTTTTACAATCATTGTTTTTACTTTTACATTATTGGGCTTAATTGGGCTTAATTGCTAAACATTGTTAATTTTCGTATTTTTTCACTCATCCTGACCTTGTTGCCTTGAGCACAGCATAACTAGAGCTACAGATATCGGACTTTGGTGATCTTGCTGTCCCTAGAAAGATAAGGAAGAGACCTACAATTTTAGGTTTCCAATAATTGTCAAATTAGGCCAAAATCAAGGCTAAATTGGGTCCCGAGTTCTCTGGAGCGGATAAGTGGGCAGTCCATGATGTTACTTCATTTAAATGGGCCTAACTTACTCATCTTAAGCCCAATTATGGCATATGATACCTTGTTGGAAAGCTAATTCAGAGGCCCTTAATTTGGTCTAGGGTTAGGTTTAGATTAATAAGCATAAATAGCAGTTTATAGCAGCACAAACCAGAGAGAGACGGAAATTAGACAACTTTTACAATCATTGTTTTTGCTTTTACATTATTGGGCTTAATTGGGCTTAATTGCTAAGCATTTTTAATTTTTCGATTTTTCAATCATCCGACCTTTTTGCCTTGCACAGAGCATAACTAGAGCTTCGGATATCGGATTTTGGTGATCTTGGTATCCCTAGAAAGATAAGGAAGAGACCTACAATTTCACGTGTCACAATAACTGTCAAATTAGGCCAAAATCAAGGCAAAATTGGGTCCCGAGTTCTCTGGCGCAGATCAGCACGCAGTCCATTATGTTCCTTCACTTAAATGGGCCTAACTTACTCATCTTAAGCCCAATTAAGGCATATGATACCTTGTTGGAAAGGTTATTCAGAGGCCCTTAATTTGGTCTAGGGTTAGGTTAAGATTACTAAGCATAAATAGCAGTTTATAGCCGCACAAACCAGAGAGAGACGGAAATTAGACAACTTTTGCAATCATTGTTTTTGCTTTTACATTATTGGGCTTAATTGAGCTTAATTGCTAAGCATTGTTAATTTTCCGATTTTTCAATCATCCTGACCTTGTAGCCTTGCACAGAGCATAACTGGAGCTACAGATATCGGATTTTGGTGATCTTGCTATCCCTAGAAAGATAAGGAAGAGACCTACAATTTCACGTGTCACAATAATTGTCAAATTAGGCCAAAATCAAGGCTAAATTGGGTCCCGAGTTCTCTGGCACGTATCAGTGCGCAGTCCATGATGTTCCTTCACTTAAATGGGCCTAACTTACTCATCTTAAGCCCAATTAAGGTATATGATACATTGTTTGAAAGCTTATTCAGAGGCCCGTAATTTGGTCTAGGGTTATGTCAGGATTAATAAGCATAAATAGCAGTTTACTGCAGCATAAGCCAGAGAGAGACGAAAATTAGAAAACTTTTACAATCATTGTTTTTGCATTTACATTATTGGGCTTAATTGCTAAACATTGTTAATTTTCGGATTTTTCACTCATCCTGACCTTGTTGCCTTGCGCAGAGGATAACTAGAGCTACAGATATCGTATTTTGGTGATCTTGCTGTCCCTAGAAAGATAAGGAAGAGACCTACAATTTCAGGTTTCACCGGAATTGTCAAATTAGGCCAAAATCAAGGCTAAATTGGGTCCCAGATCTCTGGCACGGATCAGTGCGAAGTCCATGAAGCTCCTTCACTTAAATGGGCCAAACATACTAATCTTAAGCCCAATTCAGGCATATGATACCTTGTTGGAATGCTTATTCAGAGGCCCTTAATTTGGTCTAGGCTTAGGTCAGGATTAATAAGCATAAATAACAGTTTACAGCCGCACAAGCCAAAGAGAGACGAAAATTAGACAACTTTTACAATCATTGTTTTTACTTTTACATTATTGGGCTTATTTGCTAAACATTGTTAATTTTCGTATTTTTTCACTCATCCTGACCTTGTTACCTTGCGCAGAGCATAACTAGAGCTATAGATATCGGACTTTGGTGATCTTGCTGTCCCTGGAAAGATAAGGAAGAGACCTACAATTTGAGGTTTCCAATAATTGTCAAATTAGGCCAAAATCAAGGCTAAATTGGGTCCCGAGTTCTCTGGCGCGGATCAGCGTGCAGTCGATGATGTTCCTTCACTTAAATGGGCCAAACTTACTCATCTTAAACCCAATTAAGGCATATGATACCTTGTTGGAAAGCTTATTCAGAGGCCCTTAATTTGGTCTAGGGTTAGGTTAAGATTAATAAGCATAAATAGCAGTTTATAGCCGCACAAACCAGAGAGAGATGGAAATTAGACAACTTTTGCAATCTTTGTTTTTGCTTTTACATTATGGGGCTTAATTGGGCTTAATTGCTAAACATTGTTAATTTTCAGATTTTTCACTCAGCCTGACCTTGTTGCCTTGCGTAGAGGATAACTAGAGCTACAAATATCGGATTTTGGTGATCTTGCTATCCCTAGAAAGATAAGGAAGAGACCTACAATTTCACGTGTCACAATAATTGTCAAATTAGGCCAAAATCAAGGCTAAATTGGGTCTCGAGTTCTCTGGCACGGATCAGTGTGCAGTCCATGATGTTCCTTCACTTAAATGGGCCTAACTTACTCATCTTAAGCCCAATTAAGGCATATGATACATTGTTAGAAATCTTATTAAGAGGCCCGTAATTTGGTCTAGGGTGAGGTCAGGATTAATAAGTATAAATAGCAGTTCTACAGCATAAAGCCAGAGAGAGACGGAAATTAGACAACTTTTACAATCATTGTTTTTGCTTTTACATTATTGGGCTTAATTGGGCTTAATTTCTAAACATTGTTAATTTTCGGATTTTTCACTCTTCCTGACCTTGTTGCCTTGCGTAGAGGATAACTAGAGCTACAGATATCGTATTTTGGTGATCTTGCTGTCCCTAGAAAGATAAGGAAGAGACCTACAATTTCAGGTTTCACAAGAATTGTCAAATTAGGCCAAAATCAAGGCTAAATTGGGTCCCGAGTTCCCTGGTGTGGATCAGTACGAAGTCCATGAAGTTCGTTCACTTAAATGGGCCTAACTTACTCATCTTAAGCCCAATTAATGCATATGATACCTTGTTGGAAAGCTTATTTAGAGGCCCTTAATTTGGTGTAGGGTTAGGTCGGGATTAATAAGCATAAATAGCAGTTTACAGCTCACTAGCCAGAGAGAGACGGAAATTAGACAACTTTTACAATCATTTTTTTGCTTTTACATTATTGGGCATAATTGCTAAACATTGTTAATTTTCGAATTTTTCACTTATCCTGACCTTGTTGCCTTGCCCAGAGAATAACTAGAGCTACGGATATCGGATTTTGGTGATCTTGCTGTCCCTAGAAAGATAAGGAAGAGACCTACGATTTCAGGTTTCACAAGAATTGTCAAAATAGGCCAAAATCAAGGCTAAATTGGGTCCCGAGTTCTCTGGCGCGGTTCAGTACGCAGTCCATGATGTTTCTTCACTTAAATGGGCCTAACTTACTCATCTTAAGCCCAACTAAGGCATATGATACCTTGTTGGAAAGCTTATTCAGAGTCCCTTAATAGGGGTAGGTCAGGATTAATAAGAATAAATAGCAGTTTACAGCTGCACAAGCCAGAGAGAGACGGAAATTAGACGACTTTTACAATCTTTGTTTTTGCTTTTACATTATTGGGCTTAATTGCTAAATATTGTTAATTTTCGGATTTTTCACTCATCCTGACCTTGTTGCCATGCGTAGAGCATAACTAGAGCTACAGATATCGGATTTTGGTGATCTTGCTATCCCTAGAAAGACAAGGAAGAGACCTACAATTTCACGTGTCACAATAATTGTCAAATTAGTCCAAAATCAAGGCTAAATTGGGTCCCGAGTTCTCTGGCACGTATCAGTGCCCAGTCCATGATGTTTCTTCACTTAAATGGGCCTAACTTACTCATCTTAAGCCCAATTAAGGCATATGATACATTGTTAGAAATCTTATTAAGAGGCTCGTAATTTGGTCTAGGGTGAGGTCAGGATTAATAAGTATAAATAGCAGTTTACTGCAGCATAAGCCAGAGAGAGACGGAAATTAGACAACTTTTACAATCATTGTTTTTGCTTTTACATTATTGGGCTTAATTGGGCTTAATTTCTAAACATTGTTAATTTTCGGATTTTTCACTCTTCCTGACCTTGTTGCCTTGCGTAGAGGATAACTAGAGCTACAGATATCGTATTTTGGTGATCTTGCTGTCCCTAGAAAGATAAGGAAGAGACCTACAATTTCAGGTTTCACAAGAATTGTCAAATTAGGCCAAAATCAAGGCTAAATTGGGTCCCGAGTTCCCTGGTGTGGATCGATCTGAAGTCCATGAAGTTACTTCACTTAAATGGGCCTAACTTACTCATCTTAAGCCCAATTAATGCATATGATACCTTGTTGGAAAGCTTATTTAGAGGCCCTTAATTTGGTGTAGGGTTAGGTCGGGATTAATAAGCATAAATAGCAGTTTACAGCTCACTAGCCAGAGAGAGACGGAAATTAGACAACTTTTACAATCATTGTTTTTGCTTTTACATTATTGGGCATAATTACTAAACATTGTTAATTTTCGGATTTTTCACTTATCCCGACCTTGTTGCCTTGCCAGAGAATAACTATAGCTACGGATATCGGATTTTGGTGATCTTGCTGTCCCTAGAAAGATAAGGAAGAGACCTACGATTTCAGGTTTCACAAGAATTGTCAAAATAGGCCAAAATCAAGGCTAAATTGGGTCCCGAGTTCTCTGGCGCGGTTCGATCACGCATCCATGATGTTCCTTCACTTAAATGGGCCTAACTTACTCATCTTAAGCCCAACTAAGGCATATGATACCTTGTTGGAAAGCTTATTCGGAGTCCCTTAATTAAGGGGTAGGTCAGGATTAATAAGAATAAATAGCAGTTTACAGCTGCACAAGCCAGAGAGAGACGGAAATTAGACGACTTTTACAATCTTTGTTTTTGCTTTTACATTATTGGGCTTAATTGCTAAATATTGTTAATTTTCGGATTTTTCACTCATCCTGACCTTGTTGCCTTTCGCTTAGAATAACAAGAACTACACATAACAGATATTGGTGATCATCATATCCCTAGAAATATAATAAAGAGACCTACAATTTCACGTGTCACAAGAATTGTCAAATTAGTCCAAAATCAAGGCTAAATTGGGTCCCAGTTCTCTAGCGCGGATCATTGCCCATCCATGATGTTCCTTCACTTAAATGGGCCTAACTTACTCATCTTAAGCCAAATTAAGGCGTATGATACCTTGTTTGAAAGCTTATTCAGAGGCCCTTAATTTGGTCTAGGATTATGTCAGGATTAATAAGCAAAAATAGCAGTTTACAGCCGCACAAGCCAGAGAGAGACGGAAATTAGGCAACTTTTACAATCATTGTTTTTGCATTTACATTATTGGGCTTAATTGGGCTTAATTGCTAAACATTGTTAATTTTCAGATTTTTCACTTATCCTGACCTTGTTGCCTTGCGCAGAGGATAACTAGAGCTAGAGATATCGTATTTTGGTGATCTTGCTGTCCCTAGAAAGATAAGGAAGAGACCTACAATTTCAGGTTTCACCAGAATTGTCAAATTAGGCCAAAATCAAGGCTAAATTGGGTCCAGAGTTCTCCAGGCGCGGATCGATGGCGAAGTCCATGAAGCTCCTTCACTTAAATGGGCCAAACTTACTCATCTTAAGCCCAATTCAGGCATATGATACCTTGTTGGAATGCTTATTCAGAGACCCTTAATTTGGTCTAGGCTTAGGTCCGGATTAATAAGCATAAATAACAGTTTACAGCCGTACAAGCCAAAGAGAGACGAAAATTAGACAACTTTTACAATCATTGTTTTTACTTTTACGTTATTGGGCTTAATTGCTAAACATTGTTATTTTTCGTATTTTTTCACTCATCCTGACCCTGTTGCCTTGCGCAGAGCATAACTAGAGCTACAGATATCGGACTTTGGTGATCTTGCTGTCCCTGGAAAGATAAGGAAGAGACCTACAATTTTAGGTTTCCAATAATTGTCAAATTAGGCCAAAATCAAGGCTAAATTGGGTCCCGAGTTCTCTGGCACGTATCAGTGCGCAGTCCATGATGTTCCTTCACTTAAATGGGCCTAACTTACTCATCTTAAGCCCAATTAAGGTATATGATACATTGTTTGAAAGCTTATTCAGAGGCCCGTAATTTGGTCTAGGGTTATGTCAGGATTAATAAGCATAAATAGCAGTTTACAGCAGCATAAGCCGAGAGAGACGGAAATTAAAAAACTTTTACAATCATTGTTTTTGCTTTTACATTATTGGGCTTAATTGCTAAACATTGTTAATTTTCGGATTTTTCACTCATCCCGACCTTGTTGCCATGCACAGAGCATAACTAGAGCAACAGATATCGGATTTTGGTGATCTTGCTGTCCCTAGAAAGATAAGGAAGAGACCTACAATTTCAGGTTTCACAAGAATTGTCAAATTAGGCCAAAATCAAGGCAAAATTGGGTCCCGAGTTCTCTGGCGCGGATCAGTGCGCAGTCCATGATGTTCCTTCACTTAAATGGGCCTAACTTACTCATCTTATGCCCAATTAAGGTATATGATACCTTGTTGGAAAGCATAACCAAAGGCCCTTAATTTGGTCTAGGGTTAGGTCGGGATTAATAAGCATAAATAGCAGTTTACAGCCGCACAAGCCAAAGAGTGACGAAAATTAGACAACTTTTACAATTATTGTTTTTTGCTTTTACATTATTGGGTTTAATTGATAAACATTGTTAGTTTTTGGATTTTTCACTCAACCTGACCATGTTGCCTTGCACAGTGCATAATTAGAGCTACAGATATCGGATTTTGGTGATCTTGCTGTCCCTAGAAAGATAAGGAAGAGACCTACAATTTCAGGTGTCACAAGAATTGTCAAATTAGGCCAAAATCAAGGCTAAATTGGGTCCCGAGTTCTCTGGCGCGGATCGGTCGCGATCCATGATGTTCCTTCACTTAAATGGGCCTAACTTACTCATCTTAAGCCCAATTAAGGCATATGATATCTTGTTGGAAAACTTATTCAGAGGCCCTTAATTTGGTCTGACGTTAGGTCAAGATTAATAAGCATAAATAGCAGTTTACAGCCGCACAAACCAGAGAGAGACTGAAATTAGGCAACTTTTAGAGTCATTGTTTTTGCTTTCACATTATTGGGCTTAATTGGGCTTAATTACTAAACATTGTTAATTTTCCGATTTGTCACTCATCCTGACCGTGTTGCCTTGCGTAGAGCATAACTAGAGCTACAGATATCGGATTTTGGTGATCTTGCTGTCCCTAGAAAGATAAGGAAGAGACCTACAATTTCAGGTTTCACAAGAATTGTCAAATTAGGCCAAAATCAAGGCTAAATTGGGTCCCGAGTTCTCCGGCTCGGATCGATGTGCGATCCATGATGTTCCTTCACTTAAATGGGCCTAACTTACTCATCTTAAGCCCAATTAAGGCAAATGATACCTTGTTGGAAAGCTTATTAAGAGGCCCTTAATTTGGTCTAGGGTTAGGTCGGGATTAATAACCATAAATAGCAGTTTACAGCCGCACAAGCCACAGAGAGACGGAAATTAGACAACTTTTACAATCATTGTTTTGCTTTTACATTATTGGGCTTAATTGCTAAATACTGTTAATTTTCGAATTTTTCACTTCTCCTGACCTTGTTGCCTTACGCAGAGCATAACTAGAGCTACAGATATCGGATTTTGGTGATCTTGCTGTCCCTAGAAAGATAAGGAAGAGACCTACAATTTCAGGTTTCACAAGAATTGTTAAATTAGGCCAAAATCAAGGCTAAATTTGGTCCAGAGTTCTCTGGCGCGGATCAGTATGCAGTCCATGATGTTCCTTCACTTAAATGGGCCTAACTTACTCATCTTAAGCCCAATTAAGGCATATGATACCTTGTTGGAATGCTTATTCAGAGGCCCTTAATTTGGTCTAGGGTTAGGTCAGGATTAATAAGCATAAATAGCAGTTTATAGCCGCACAAACTAAAGAGAGACGGAAATTAGACAACTTTTACAATCATTGTTTTTGCTTTTACATTATTGGGCTTAAATGCTAAACATTGTTAATTTTCGGATTTTTCACTCATCCTGACCATGTTTCCTTGCACAGAGGATAACTAGACCTACAGATATCGGATTTTGGTGATCTTGCTGTCTCTAGAAAGATAAGCAAGAGACCTACAATTTCAGGTGTCACAAGAATTGTCAAATTTGGCCAAAATCAGGGCAAAATTGGGTCCCGAGTTCTCTGGTGCAGATTTGTGCGCAGTCCATGATGTTCCTTCACTTAAATGGGCCTAACTTACACATCTTAAGCCCAATTAAGGCATATGATACCTTGTTGGAATGGTTATTCAGAGGCCCTTAATTTGGTCTAGGGTTAGGTCAGGATTAATAAGCATAAATAGCAGTTTACAGCCGCACAAGCCAGAGAGAGACGGAAATTAGACAACTTTTACCATCATTGTTTTTGCTTTTACATTACTGGGCTTAATTGGGCTTAATTGCTAAACATTGTTAATTTTCAGATTTTTTACTCATCCTGACCTTGTTGTCTTGCGCAGAGCATAACTAGATCTACAGATATCGGATTTTGGTGATCTTGCTGTCCCTGGAAAGATAAGGAAGAGAACTACAATTTCAGGTTTCACAAGAATTGTCAAATTAGGCCAAAATCAAGGCAAAATTGGGTCCCGAGTTCTCTGGCGCGGATCAGTGCGCAGTCCATGATGTTCCTTCACTTAAATGGGCCTAACTTACTCATCTTAAGCCCAATTAAGGCATATGATACCTTGTTGGAAAGCTTATTCAGAGGCCCTTAATTTGGTCTAGGGTTAGGTCAGGCTTAATAAGCATAAAAAATAGTTTACAGCCGCACAAGCCAGAGAGACGAAAATTACACAACTTTTACAATCATTATTTTTGCTTTTACATTATTGGGCTTAATTGCTAAATATTGTTAATTTTCGGATTTTTCACTTCTCCTGACCTTGTTGCCTTACGCAGAGCATAACTAGAGCTACAGATATCGG
>JAUPTC010000861.1:0-34000 GCA_030762895.1 Sophora flavescens | reverse complement strand
TCATAAATATTCTGGTTCTTCATTTCCTGTTACAATGAGTTGAGACTTCAAAAAAGATCTCAACAAAGAAAAAAAAGGAGGAAAGCTAACATTTTGACAAAACAAGCCGCTGCTGGGAAGTTTAATTGGTCACTGTAGTGTTTGCGGTGCTAACTACTGGCTGCCCTCCAAACTGACCCTGTCGCGCCACTGCAGTGGTTAAAGATGGGGGGGCACTCTTCCTCGTTCTCCTCCCTCGTCATGGCCGATGTCGGCGTAGTAGAGGACCTCGACGGTCTGGACGCGCAGACGACAGAGGCGTTGGTGTGGAGACTCAGGCAACGAGGAAGCGACCAGATCTCGCAACAGCGGGTGTGGAGGCTCTGGCGACAACAAAGACTACGGCGGCGGCGGAGGAAACAAGAAGTCGAAGACAGTGGGAAAAGGGAGAGAGGATGGCAGAATAAAATAAAAATTATCTGATGTGGAAGGGTACATCATAAAACTGGTGGGACTATATGATCTAACGACTCTCGATCATGGTGCACGGTGAAAGACATTATTAAGTCTCTTACCGTAGAAGCGGCATGGGGTTCACATCAGCACACTTAATTGGGAAAAACCTGACTCGCCAATGATGGTGCTTCGCTTTTAAGTGTTTTTGGAGCTAGAAAATTTTCTTGCTTCTTATAATTTAATACGTGTCATATTAGTTTGTGATTAGTATATTCAAGGAATCAACAAAAGAAACGTTATATTGAAAATTAGTATATTTAATATTAAAGAAGTTAAATATTTAGTTTTTTTATAAAAATTTACTTCTTATGATTTTTTAAAGAATGTCATTGGAACACTCGTTAGTATGACCTTATTTTTTATATACTAATAATAATAATATTTTGATAATAATTGATGTGATGTCATATTAAAGTATTTAAGAATCTCTCCGCGATTGGCTAAAGAAAAACTGGGATGCCTATTGAAAAACAGTCTAAAACAAATTTCTATTGATCTTCAAAGCTTATATTTACAGGAGAAAGCTTTGCTCTTTATATAGAAGCAAAGGAAAATGAAAAAGGCAACAGAATTCTGTTGAGAGAAACAGAAAACAGAAAGAAAGAAAAAAAAAACTGGGCACAAAGACAGAAAAACCCCTAAGATGCTTATCTATACAAAGGCTAGAACAACTACAGAGATCAATAATACTGATCTACAAAACTAATACAAACTAATATGATAAGCATCCGAATAGAGTCCTATCTTAATACTCCCCCTCAAGGAGCAGTGTGGGGACCTTGAACACCAACCTTGGTCAGCAACTCTTGAAATTGTTTTGCTCCTAGAGCTTTAGTAAACATGTCTGCTTCCTGCTGCCTTGTGTGCACATATTCTGTCCTGATAACTCCATTTTGTATGTGTTGTCTGATGAAGTGACAATCCACTTCAATGTGCTTGGTTCTTTCATGGTAGACAGGGTTGGCAGCCAGATGCATGGCTGCTTGATTATCACGGTAAGAGCTTTGTAGCCGATTTGCAAGGGACTTGTAAAGTTCCGAGAAGCCCTTGAAGCCATATGATCTCACTAGCAAGATAAGCCATTGCCCTATATACTCCGCCTCACCTTGGATGACCGAGATACGGTTGTTTGCTTCTTGGTCTTCCATGAAACAGGGTTGAACCCAATTTCATTAGGTAGCCGATTCTGATTTTTCTGGTCGGAGGCGGGAAGCCCATCGAGAATCACAGATGTCTTGTCGCCTCTAGATCATTGTTCCTTGGCAAAGAAAATCCCTTTGTCCTGAGTCTGTTTCAAATACTTAAGAACCCTCAATGCAGCATCCCAATGTCCTTGCCTCGGGGCCTGCATAAACTGACTTAAAACATGCACAAAATATGTCGATCTGGTCTTGTAATTGTTAAGTAAATCAACCTACCAATCAGCCTTCTATCTTGTGAAACATTTGAATAAAAATCACTTTGGTCTAGAGCCAACTTGTGGTTCTGTTCTAAAGGAAAAGAGGCAGGGCTTGCAAGCCAGCATGCCACACTCAAATGGTGAGGATATCTAATGTGTATTTTCTTTGTACAGTAAATAATCCTTCATCACTCTTAGCTAATTCAATTCCAAGGAAATACTTAAGTCCTCCTAAATCTTTCATATGGAAGCAAGCACTTAGATGTTTCTTAAAAGCATTGCAGGAATCATTATCATTACTAGTTATGATCAAGTCATCAACATAAACTAACACAACTATAAAGCTAGTGCCTTGTGTGTAGGTGAACAGACTATGATCTAATTGAGATTCAATGAAACCATAAGAAATAAGAGATTTAGAGAGTTTAGAGTACCAATTTCTTGAGGCTTGTTTAAGGCCATAGAGAGATTTTCTCAATTTACAAACCAATCCTTCTTCAGAAGCTTGATAACCTTGTGGTAGATCCATGTAAACTTCCTCATCTAGATCCCCATGCAAGAAAGCATTACTCACATCCATTTGGTGGAGTTGTCACCCCTTTGCCACAGCTATGGTTAAGACACACCTAATGGTTGTCATCTTTGCCACAGGGGCAAAGGTCTCATTATAATCCTCTCCCTCTATTTGTGTGTAGCCCTTTGCAACTAACCTAGCCTTGTACTTCTCTATTTCTCCAGTGGACTTGTACTTGATTTTAAAGACCCACTTATAACCTACTGTTTTCTTACCCTTAGGGAGCTTGATTAGTTCCCATGTCTCATTTTCTTCCAGAGCCTTGATCTCTAATTCCATTGCATCCCTCCATTCCTTTTTCTGGCTTGCTTGAGCATATGATCTGGGTTCTTGAAGTGTGGTTGCAGCTAGGTATGCAAGATACCCCTTGGAGTAATGTGAATTGTCCAAAAAATCAGAAATGGGGTAGGCTACTCCCTGTTTTGTTGGACCAGTCATGTTGAAGGCTTCTTTAGAGGCTGTGTGAACATAGTAATCCTTCAAATATCTTTGGTGGCTGTCCTGGTCCTTGGTTGTGCGGGGATGGCTTCCGATGCAGAATATCATGCTCCCCCTCACTGTGAACTTCAGTTTCTGGTTCAGCAGGTATGTATGCAGTATCTACCTCATGCTCAGACTCATTTTCCCTTGACTGGTCAGATTTACTGCTGTCCTATGGTTCTTCTTCATCATAGAAGTGAGATACTTGTTCATGACTGCTACTGCAGTGGTTCTCAGTGCTGGTTCCTGTACTAGTCATAAAAGGAAAAACATTTTCATAGAAAACAATATCTCTAGAGACCATGAAATCCTTGGTTTTTAGGTTATAAACCTTCCAACCCTTTTGACCAATGGGATATCCAACAAAGATACATTGTTCAGCTCTTGCATCAAACTTATCCCTATTCTTGGATGCATTTCTGACATAACATAGGCAGCCTAGAGTTCTCATGTGCTCATAAGAAGGAGATTTGTTAAACAACATCTCATAGGGAGTTTTTCCTTTATTAGCAACAGTAGGAGTTCTATTTATGATATATGTGGCTGCAAGCACACATTCTCCCCAAAATTTCAAGGGGAGATTTGATAAGCCTTCGGCTTATCTAGTTTTATAACTAGATGGACCGTGGTTTTTGTGCAAATTATTTGAGTTCAATCTCGTTTTCGCCCAAATTTGCCTTGTTTTGTTCCTAAGTTGGACTTTGACTCGTTTTGCGTCTTTTGTGTAGTTTTTAGCTTATTTTGGATAGAATTATGCTTTTGGTTGCTTTTGGTGTTTTCAGGTCAATAAGTGAAGCTCCGGGAGTCAAGGGAAGTCAAGAAGCAGTGGAAAAAGCACTTCTGGAGACACTCGCCCCGCGAGTGTATGCTCGCCTCGCGAGACTGAAGGTCAACAAAGCAGCAAAAGTCATCATTTCTGGATCGCCACGCGAGACTCTTCTCGCCCCGCGAGAGCCTGAAGACCATGGAAGACAGAGACCATCACGGCCTAGCCGTGATGAAGATCACGGCTGTGATAGATTAGGGTTTGGAAGACTCGCCTCGCGAACATACTTTCACCTCGCGAGAGTTCAAATTGAATGCACGCCAATTTTAATTCTCGCCTCGCGAGAGGCTGCTCGCCTCGCGGGCGAGCGCAGATCAGGAATCCTATATATTGCTGTTTCGGATCAGATTGGAGAACACTTTAGGAGGGGTTTTTGGAGGGCCGCGAATCCTAGTAGTTTTCCACTGTTTAGAGTAGCGTTTAGGGTAATTTCTTTTCTCTTTGGAGCCGCGTCTCCCTTTTTCTTATGGAGATTAATTCCGATTGTTTGTCTATGAGCATGAGGAACTAATCCCCTCGTCCGAGGGAACGATGAAGCCACCCATGGCGATGTAAATCCGATATGATGTATGTCTTTCTCCTTTAATTCAATTCTTGTTTTCCAATTCTGATTTGATTGCATTGATCATATGTTTTGCGTGATTGATTTGTTAAACGTGTTTGAGGCCGAACGGCGATTCGCGTTTTAGAACTTGAATCGGGATCGCTAATTGAATATTGCACGAGAGTGAGTAGGATATTAGTGCAACCATATAGGGAACAAGAATTAACCAAATTCGAGATTAGGATTATGAGACCTAGTAAGTAATTAATCCAATCGTCGAATACGTCCTAATGAGCACGAGAGTGGATTTAGGAGAATTTAGGGGTCCCGGTTGACATTGTAATTGAACTTAGGGAGGAATTCATTATCACTTGGGAATGCATATTGGGTAGGTGGATTTGTGACCTTGGACATTTTAATTTCTGATTTTTAGTTAATTAGTTAATTAGATTCGTTAATTGAATTTTTGATATTAATCTCTCTCTCTCTCAACCACCTTCCGTAACTTGACCAAACGTATCGGATTTCCCGCGGATTAGTCGAATTGGTAGCCCAATCCCTGAGTTCGACCTCGGTAATTACTTACCGTGTTTATTTTTATTACTTGCGACGACCCGGTACACTTGCCGGCGTAACAACAAGTTTTTGGCGCCGTTGCCGGGGATTGGCACAACCAATTTTCCTAATTTTTGGGTAGTTTGATTATTTGGTTAAGTTATTTTTATTTTTATTTTTATTTTTATTTTTCATTATTATTCTCTATTTCTTGATTCCACTTGGTCTTGCCTTGTTTTGTATGCGAGGTACACGAAGGAATGCTTCCGGGTTGCGAATATTGTGATGGGAACCATGACACTTGGAGTTGTCCGTTCTACTTCCCTCAAGTATATGTGGAACCATGGCATAATGACAGCGTGCCCCAGAACAACTATCAGAGTCAGAATCAGTATTGGGGTGATATGAGTAGAGACCATCCGGATTTCGCTTGGAGTAATGCTGACGATGGTCTAGCCTGGCAACCACAACCTCAACAAAATTGGCAACAACAACAACCTCAACAGAATGGTGGAAGACAACCTTGGGAGTTGGCTTTTGAGAAGTTGAGTGTGACACTTGAGAAAGTGTCAATCAATACAAACGCAGCCATTGACAAGTTGGCAACTCATACAAGGATGGCACTTCAGAATCTAGAGATGCAGATTGCCCAACTCGCAAGGCAACTAAATGAGCATCCCCCAGAGACTTTCCCAGTTGATACCGAGAACGACCCTATGAACCAATGCAATGCCACAACAACTAGAAGCAGTGGGGTGTTGGGATATGACGGGGATATAACTAGTTCTCAGGGAGTTGAGGAAGAACTACCACATGTTGAGGAAGAACAACCGGAGGAAAAGGAATTGACAAGCGACAAGGCCCAGGAGCAGCCACATGTTGAGGAAGAGCAACCTAAGGAAGAGGAGTTGGCAAAGGACAAGGCATCGGAGCAAGGGGGTAGGGATCAAGATGAAGATAAAGTGGCAGAGGATTTCACCATGCTTGCCAAGCAACCTGATTTTGATGCGTTAAATAAATATGTTGGCTTGCATGCATGTGTGGACACGGGTAAGTTAGACCCTCCCACTTGTCTGGCACACTTCCTCTTGAAAACACAATTTGACCCGAGAGGAAGTGAGTTCATCATTGCGGAGGTCAAAGAAGTTTTCACACTCAGACTAGATGGAAGTATGGATAGAGTCATATTGCTCCTGCGAGGGCCACTTCACAAACCATTTGATCCGGGTGGAGGATTTGATATGATGAGCGTCTCTTGGCCCTTGTACCACAGATTATGGGATCCAGGTGGATGCTTCTTAATAAGTCGAGCTCGGGACGTTAAACAAGCGCTACTTGGGAGGCAACCCAAGCTAGGTATCCCTCTCTTCTCTTAACTTTTGTTTTGTTTTGTTTTTGTTTTTGTTTTTGTTTGTCACTCTTGAATAATTTGAGAAGATCAAGAGTTTGTGTATGAATAGTGTGTCGGCAAGCTTGTTGGATTTCGATTAAATTGAGCATAGATTGATTGCATGAATTATTTTACCATTGATGATGTCCCCTAGGTTCGATAATAGAAAAGTTTATCCCCACTTAAAAATTGAAAATTGAACTTTGAGAATTTTATTGTGATTACTTGATTTATGATAAGTTTGGGGTGAGGGGGTACACACATTAGGAATCGTATCTCGGTCAAACAATTTGCAAAATGTCCAGGTGATGATTTGAGCCTCCAACTCTATTTTTGATTGTGTGAAATCACTTTTAAGTTGCACTTTCCCGAATTTGCTTGAATCTCTTTATGGTTTGCATGATTATGTGTTGCATCAAATGATTTAGGCGATTTTCTTTGAAATAACTACTTGGCCTAAAATGAACCATCCTCATGCATGTTCCCTAGTCAGCCACATTGAGCCTAATTAGCCTATTGTTTCTTGATGACCCTATATTATGAGCCGAAATCTGAAAAAACCATGTTAACCCAATCTTAGGATTAGGAGAGCATGGAAGTTTAATGAGAAAAGAGTTGTGAGAAACTAAGTTTGGGGTGGCTACGAAGTGATATGTCATATTGGGATGAGAAAAAGAAAATAAAGGTTGACCCAAGGCAAAAAGAAAAGAAAAGAAAAGAAGAAAACAAAAAAATTGCCAAAAGAAAAGAGGCAAAACAAAAGATTAGCAAGGAAAAGGATGTAGTCACCCGAGCCCAAATGAAAAATGGAAAAAGGAATTTGAGTGGAAAAAGTGTCAAAATGCTCATGCTCTCTTAGTTCCTAGGGACTTAAGCCTAAATATCCTTCATTATCCTACCCTTAGCCAGGCCCCATTACAACCTTTGAAAGACCTATTGATGTTGCATGCATGTTTTCGTGGGAATTATGTTTGAGATGAAAATCAAATTCATGGGAAGTGCTCTTAGAATGTGAAAGTGAGTGAAAAGTTGATAGCCTAGACAAACTTGAGCGAATGAGTGAAATACTAAATGCCCTTGTGAGGAAGGCAATTGTTTGAAATAGGTGATCTTCTTTTGTGTGTATCTTTGAGCCTCAACTTAGAGTAATGATGGCATGAATGATAAATTCTCAATTGTTTAAAGTAGATGAATGTGGGGATTACATTGATGAAAAATGGGGGGGACTCAAAGAAGAAAAACTGTTTTGTAAAGTCGCATGAAATTTGTACAAAATTGATTAGATCTTTCAGGTTTGCCAAGTCTTGAGTCGTTTTTGAGTTTTAAGCTTGCTTGGGGACAAGCAAGGTTTAAGTTTGGGGTGTTTTGATAAGCCTTCGGCTTATCTAGTTTTATAACTAGATGGACCGTGGTTTTTGTGCAAATTATTCGAGTTCAATCTCGTTTTCGCCCAAATTTGCCTTGTTTTGTTCCTAAGTTGGACTTTGACTCATTTTGCGTCTTTTTTGTAGTTTTTAGCTTATTTTGGATAGAATTATGCTTTTGGTTGCTTTTGGTGTTTTCAGGTCAATAAGTGAAGCTCCGGGAGTCAAGGGAAGTCAAGAAGCAGTGGAAAAAGCACTTCTGGAGACACTCGCCCCGCGAGTGTATGCTCGCCTCGCGAGACTGAAGGTCAACAAAGCAGCAAAAGTCATCATTTCTGGATCGCCACGCGAGACTCTTCTCGCCCCGCGAGAGCCTGAAGACCCTGGAAGACAGAGACCATCACGGCCTAGCCGTGATGAAGATCACAGCTGTGATAGATTAGGGTTTGGAAGACTCGCCTCGCGAACATACTTTCGCCTCGCGAGAGTTCAAATTGAATGCGCGCCAATTTTAATTCTCGCCTCGCGAGAGGCTGCTCGCCTCGCGAGCGAGCGCAGATCAGGAATCCTATATATTGCTGTTTCGGATCAGATTGGAGAACACTTTAGGAGGGGTTTTTGGAGGGCCGCGAATCCTAGTAGTTTTCCACTGTTTAGAGTAGCGTTTAGGGTAATTTCTTTTCTCTTTGGAGCCGCGTCTCCCTTTTTCTTATGGAGATTAATTCCGATTGTTTGTCTATGAGCATAAGGAACTAATCCCCTCGTCCGAGGGAACGATGAAGCCACCCATGGCGATGTAAATCCGATATGATGTATGTCTTTCTCCTTTAATTCAATTCTTGTTTTCCAATTCTGATTTGATTGCATTGATCATATGTTTTGCGTGATTGATTTGTTAAACGTGTTTGAGGCCGAACGGCGATTCGCGTTTTAGAACTTGAATCGGGATCGCTAATTGAATATTGCACGAGAGTGAGTAGGATATTAGTGCAACCATATAGGGAACAAGAATTAACCAAATTCAAGATTAGGATTATGAGACCTAGTAAGTAATTAATCCAATCGTCGAATACGTCCTAATGAGCACGAGAGTGGATTTAGGAGAATTTAGGGGTCCCGGTTGACATTGTAATTGAACTTAGGGAGGAATTCATTATCACTTGGGAATGCATATTGGGTAGGTGGATTTGTGACCTTGGACATTTTAATTTCTGATTTTTAGTTAATTAGTTAATTAGATTCGTTAATTGAATTTTTGATATTAATCTCTCTCTCTCTCAACCACCTTCCGTAACTTGACCAAACGTATCGGATTTCCCGCGGATTAGTCGAATTGGTAGCCCAATCCCTGAGTTCGACCTCGGTAATTACTTACCGTGTTTATTTTTATTACTTGCGACGACCCGGTACACTTGCCGGCGTAACAACAAGTTTTTGGCGCCGTTGCCGGGGATTGGCACAACCAATTTTCCTAATTTTTGGGTAGTTTGATTATTTGGTTAAGTTATTTTTATTTTTATTTTTATTTTTATTTTTCATTATTATTCTCTATTTCTTGATTCCACTTGGTCTTGCCTTGTTTTGTATGCGAGGTACACGAAGGAATGCTTCCGGGTTGCGAATATTGTGATGGGAACCATGACACTTGGAGTTGTCCGTTCTACTTCCCTCAAGTATATGTGGAACCATGGCATACTGACAGCGTGCCCCAGAACAACTATCAGAGTCAGAATCAGTATTGGGGTGATATGAGTAGAGACCATCCGGATTTCGCTTGGAGTAATGCTGACGATGGTCTAGCCTGGCAACCACAACCTCAACAAAATTGGCAACAACAACAACCTCAACAGAATGGTGGAAGACAACCTTGGGAGTTGGCTTTTGAGAAGTTGAGTGTGACACTTGAGAAAGTGTCAATCAATACAAACGCAGCCATTGACAAGTTGGCAACTCATACAAGGATGGCACTTCAGAATCTAGAGATGCAGATTGCCCAACTCGCAAGGCAACTAAATGAGCATCCCCCAGAGACTTTCCCAGTTGATACCGAGAACGCGACCATATGAACCAATGCAATGCCACAACAACTAGAAGCAGTGGGGTGTTGGGATATGACGGGGATATAACTAGTTCTCAGGGAGTTGAGGAAGAACTACCACATGTTGAGGAAGAACAACCGGAGGAAAAGGAATTGACAAGCGACAAGGCCCAGGAGCAGCCACATGTTGAGGAAGAGCAACCTAAGGAAGAGGAGTTGGCAAAGGACAAGGCATCGGAGCAAGGGGGTAGGGATCAAGATGAAGATAAAGTGGCAGAGGATTTCACCATGCTTGCCAAGCAACCTGATTTTGATGCGTTAAATAAATATGTTGGCTTGCATGCATGTGTGGACACGGGTAAGTTAGACCCTCCCACTTGTCTGGCACACTTCCTCTTGAAAACACAATTTGACCCGAGAGGAAGTGAGTTCATCATTGCGGAGGTCAAAGAAGTTTTCACACTCAGACTAGATGGAAGTATGGATAGAGTCATATTGCTCCTGCGAGGGCCACTTCACAAACCATTTGATCCGGGTGGAGGATTTGATATGATGAGCGTCTCTTGGCCCTTGTACCACAGATTATGGGATCCAGGTGGATGCTTCTTAATAAGTCAGGCTCGGGACGTTAAACAAGCGCTACTTGGGAGGCAACCCAAGCTAGGTATCCCTCTCTTCTCTTAACTTTTGTTTTGTTTTGTTTTTGTTTTTGTTTTTGTTTGTCACTCTTGAATAATTTGAGAAGATCAAGAGTTTGTGTATGAATAGTGTGTCGGCAAGCTTGTTGGATTTCGATTAAATTGAGCATAGATTGATTGCATGAATTATTTGACCATTGATGATGTCCCCCTAGGTTCGATAATAGAAAAGTTTATCCCCACTTAAAAATTGAAAATTGAACTTTGAGAATTTTATTGTGATTACTTGATTTATGATAAGTTTGGGGTGAGGGTACACACATTAGGAATCGTATCTCGGTCAAACAATTTGCAAAATGTCCAGGTGATGATTTGAGCCTCCAACTCTATTTTTGATTGTGTGAAATCACTTTTAAGTTGCACTTTCCCGAATTTGCTTGAATCTCTTTATGGTTTGCATGATTATGTGTTGCATCAAATGATTTAGGCGATTTTCTTTGAAATAACTACTTGGCCTAAAATGAACCATCCCTCATGCATGTTCCCTAGTCAGTCACATTGAGCCTAATTAGCCTATTGTTTCTTGATGACCCTATATTATGAGCCGAAATCTGAAAAAACCATGTTAACCCAATCTTAGGATTAGGAGAGCATGGAAGTTTAATGAGAAAAGAGTTGTGAGAAACTAAGTTTGGGGTGGCTACGAAGTGATATGTCATATTGGGATGAGAAAAAGAAAATAAAGGTTGACCCAAGGCAAAAAGAAAAGAAAAGAAAAGAAGAAAACAAAAAAAATTGCCAAAAGAAAAGAGGCAAAACAAAAGATTAGCAAGGAAAAGGATGTAGTCACCCGAGCCCAAATGAAAAATGGAAAAAGGAATTTGAGTGGAAAAAGTGTCAAAATGCTCATGCTCTCTTAGTTCCTAGGGACTTAAGCCTAAATATCCTTCATTATCCTACCCTTAGCCAGGCCCCATTACAACCTTTGAAAGACCTATTGATGTTGCATGCATGTTTTCGTGGGAATTATGTTTGAGATGAAAATCAAATTCATGGGAAGTGCTCTTAGAATGTGAAAGTGAGTGAAAAGTTGATAGCCTAGACAAACTTGAGCGAATGAGTGAAATACTAAATGCCCTTGTGAGGAAGGCAATTGTTTGAAATAGGTGATCTTCTTTTGTGTGTATCTTTGAGCCTCAACTTAGAGTAATGATGGCATGAATGATAAATTCTCAATTGTTTAAAGTAGATGAATGTGGGGATTACATTGATGAAAAAGGGGGGGGGGGGGATCAAAGAAGAAAAACTGTTTTGTAAAGTCGCATGAAATTTGTACAAAATTGATTAGATCTTTCAGGTTTGCCAAGTCTTGAGTCGTTTTTGAGTTTTAAGCTTGCTTGGGGACAAGCAAGGTTTAAGTTTGGGGTGTTTTGATAAGCCTTCGGCTTATCTAGTTTTATAACTAGATGGACCGTGGTTTTTGTGCAAATTATTCGAGTTCAATCTCGTTTTCGCCCAAATTTGCCTTGTTTTGTTCCTAAGTTGGACTGGCCGCGCTGTCGCGCACGCGCCAAAAAGGAAGAGCGGGTTTAAAAGTATAGTATAGTGCGACAACTCGGATGTCGTCTCTAAGGACTCTGAGAATATTACTTTTCACAAAAATAAGTTTTGGGGGGGTTTGGATTGGAATGCAATTAAGAACAAACAAAACAGAGCAATCAAAAACAAAGCAGTTGAAAAGGGTTTATCGATTATCAAACAACGATTAATCTATCATCAAGAATTCCCAACTATCCTTGGTTAATGTAAACCCAAGCCCTAAGCGATTCTAATCCCTTCTTTCGATTCTGATAACAACTAACAACGTAATTGCTACTATGGATGCAAATTCCTATTCCCGAAATAACAAACGGGATTAAGCGCTCATGATCAAACGATCATGAATGAACACACGCGAATTAACAAACGCGATTATGTATAGGAAATTTACATCATGAAACTAATCAATACAATATTACACACTCTCGAAATAACAAAAGTAATATGCAATATGATATTGAAAAGGGAAAAGCAATTAAAATAGGGATTTACATAACCTCAAGTATATAGGATCCTCAAACAAGAGACTAATCCTAGGACTTAGTGCTCCATGGCAACAACGAAATCACAGAGAAAATGTATATTCGAAAGTTGGAGAAGCAAAAGTCTTTACAAAATATTCGGAACAGCCTTTTATACTATTTCGAGTCGGAGGGCTCGCGAGGCGAGCAAACATTCGCGAGGCGAATTTCATGAAGAGTCAGCAACCTTTGGCATTCTCGCGGGCGAAGTGACTCTCGCGAGGCGAGGATATGAAGAGTTTTCTCCTTACGCCCGTTATGGCCATCGGGGCCCCTAACCGTGATGCTCTCGACTTCCATATTCGCGAGGCGAAGGAATACTCGCGAGGCGAGACGCTCCAGCTTCAAAACGCCACGGCCATAACCTTCAACACGGGCAAGCCGTGATCGTCTCTCGACTTTTTCAGGTTTGCAAGGTTCGCGTGGCGAGACCTTCTTCGCGAGGCGACCCGGAGACTTAGCAATTTCTTGGAACAATCGGGCTTCGGGTCGCGTGGCGCGTGTCCTTCATGGGGCGAGACCTCTGTTCTTTATTTTTCTAGCTTCTACTTACCGAAAACAAGGAAGTAAGCATAAGTGTATTATTTTGACTTAAAACTAGCTAAAATAACTTAAAACTACTCTAGAGACTCAAAACCTTGCTTGAGGACAATCTAATCTAATTTGGGTGAAAATACAATATAATTTGCACAAAACCCTGGTCATACTAGCTATAAAACTAGATGAGCCGAGGCTTATCAAAATACCCCCAAACTTAAACTTTGCTTGTCCCCAAGCAAACTAAGACTCAAAAAAAAAAACAAAAAGACTCAGGACCTGGCAAGCTTAAAAGATTCAACCAACATTGCACACATTCAAGCAACTTCAAAAACAATTTTTTTCTTCATTGTTTCCCCTATTTCAAACAGAGCAATTCCCACATTCATTTATTCCAAACAATTGAGAGTTTCATCATGAAAACAATCAGAAATCTAAGCAGAGAATCTAAGTCACACACAAGAGGGAGATCACCAAATCCAAACAACTGCCTTCCTCACAAGGGCATTATTTGTTCACTCAGTCACTCAGTTTATGTCAGGCTAACAACTTGCACTCAGTTTCACTTTTCAAGTACACTTCCCAAAAATTTGTTTTTCAACTCAAAATGGTTCCCACAGAAAACATGCAAGCAACATCAGAAGGTCTTTATTGGGTTGTAATGGGGCCTGGCTAAGGGTAGGATATACAAAAGGAACTAAGCTGAAGACCCTATGAACTAAGAGAGCATGAACTATATTTACACATAGAAATTCACTCAAGCTCCTTTCTTTATTTTTTTTCTACACATTTCTGGGTGGCTACAGCTCTTTTTATTTCTTTTTTGTATTTTTTTGTATTCTTTTATTATTTTTTTTTTCTCTTTTTTTTTTCACAAGCCTTTGGCTCCAACTTTTTTTTTTTTTTTTTTTTTTTTTTTTTTTTTTTTTTCAATCCCAAACAGCACATTGCACCTGGTAGCCACCCCAAACTTAGTTTCTTGCACCCATTCTAAGATTACATGCTCTCCTAATCCTAAGATCGGGTTAACATGGTTTTCCAGATTTTTGGGCTTATAACATTAGGTTATCAAGAACTAACAGGCTAATAGGCTCAAAAGGGCTAACTAGGGAACATGCATTAGGAATTGGTTTATTCAGGCCAAGTAGTTATTTACAAAGAAACTGCCTAAATCATTTGCTACACACATATAATCATGCAAACCAAAAAGAGATTCAATCAAATCCAGGGAAGTGCAACTTGAAAGTGATTTTCACACATTTTAAAACATGTTGGAGGCTCAAAAACCTCACCTGGACATTCATGCAAATTGTTTGAAAGAGATACTATCCCTAATGTGTGCTTCCTATCACCCCAAACTTATCATTCATCATGCTATCATAACAAAATCCCAAAGTTCAGTTTTCAATTTCACATGGGAATCACAAAATTTTTTTCAACATTTTTCAGCCTAGGGGGAATCATCACATATTAATCATGCAAGCAATCTGTGCAACATCAATCAAAATCTAACAAACTTGCCAACTAAAAACTCAACACACAAATGCTCCTGAGCTTCTCAAATTATTCAGGAGCTTTATTCAAAGAAAAGAAAAACTACAACTAGTTCCCTCCCCCACACTTAAAACATGCATTGTCCCCAATGAACAACAAAGACTTTACAATCGTGAGTGAGGAAAGGAAAAGAAAACTCCCGATCAAGCATCAGTGTAGGTTGGAGCATCCAAAGATAGCTCCTCAACATTGGTAGCCATAGGAACAACAGCATCCACACCATGGAATGGCTTCAACCTCTGCCCATTAACCTTGAACGGCTTGTGTGTACCTGCACGTGTAATCTCTACTTGCACCATAAGGAAACACATTAGTAATGACAAAGGGGCCATCCCATTTGGACCTAAGTTTCCCAGCCATCGCTTTAGGCGGGAGTTAAACAATAATACTAGCTGGCCCACAAAAACTCTTTCCTAACAATCATTCTATCATGAAATTGTTTTGTCTTTTCTTTATAAATCTTGGAGCTTTCATAGGCTTCAAGCCTAAGCTCCTCAAGTTGCTGCAACTGCAGCTTTCTTTCAACACCAGATTTATTCATATCCATATTACAGCACTTTACTGCCCAGTATGCTCTATGCTCAACCTCCACCGGGAGGTGACATGCCTTACCAAAAACTAGCCGAAATGGGGACATCCCTATAGGGGTCTTGAAAGCAGTCCTTTGTGCCCACAGTGCGTCTTCCAGACGGCGGCTCCATTCCTTCCTATTAGGTTGCACCATCTTCTCCAGAATTTGCTTGATCTCCCTGTTGGATATTTCAGCTTGGCCATTGGTTTGTGGGTGGTAAGCAGTAGACACTCTATGTACAACCCCATATTTTCTGAGTAAGGCCTCCAAGGTTCTGTTGCAAAAATGCGTGCCCTGGTCACTGATGATGGCCTTGGGTATGCCAAACCTGCAAAAGATGTTGGACCTAACAAACTTTGACACAATCTGAGCATCATTAGTCCTAGTGGGGATTGCTTCCACCCACTTTGAAACATAATCTACAGCTAACAAGATATATACAAAACCAAAAGAAGGAGGGAAGGGACCCATGAAGTCCATCCCCCACACATCAAAAACTTCACAAAAGAGCATGGGCTGTTGGGGCATCTCACTCCTACGAGTGATTGCCGGGCCTGTTATTTGACATTCTTTACAACTCTTATATACCTCATATGAATCCCTAAAAAGTGTGGGCCAGTAAAACCCGGAGTCCAGGACTTTTCTTGCTGTCCTTTGAGGTCCAAAGTGTCCTCCAACTGGAGATGCATGTGAGAAATGCAGGATGGACTCTGTCTCATGCTCGGGTACACACCTCCGAATGACTTGGTCACTGCAAAACTTCCACAAATAGGGGTCATCCCACACATAATACTTTGCATCGCTCTTCAGCTTGTGGAACTTGTCTACTTGTACTGCAGGAACAACACCAGCAACTAGAAAATTTACAATGTCAGCAAACCAGGGGGTTACCCCATACATGTGTAACAATCTCTCATCAGGGAAATCATCTTGGATGGGAAATGTATCCTCATCCCTTGCTATCCTACTCAAATGATCTGCTACCAGATTTTCACTCCACTTTTATCCTTTATCTCCACATTGAATTCCTGAAGCAAAAGCATCCACCGATCAGTCTTGGCTTAGCTTCGGCTTCTTCAACAGATATTTCAAAGCTGCATGGTCGAGAAAAACAGTCACCCTAGAACCTAGCAAATAAGACCTAAACTTGTCAAGTGCAAATACAATAGCTAGCAGCTCTTTCTCAGTGGTGGTGTAATTTGCCTGAGCGGCATCTAGGGTCCTAGAAGCATAGTGAATTACATGGGCAACCTTGCCCACCCTTTGTGCCGAACTGCCCCACAAAGCAAAATTTGAGGCATCACACATCAGTTCAAAAGGTAATGTCCAATCTGGGGGCTGGATGACAGGGGGTAGAAGTCAACGCCTTCTTCGGATGGTCAAATGACTCTTTGCACTTTTCATCAAACTGAACAGGCATCATTTTTCAGCAGATTTGACAATGGTAGTGCACTCTGTCTTGAAGTCCTTTATAAAGCGCTGTAGAAACCTGCATGTCCAAGAAAGGAACGTATCTCGCGTACGCAAGATGGGTAAGGCAATGAAGCAATTACATTTATTTTTGCAGGATCCACAGAAATACCCTCTTTGGAAATTACATGACCCAATACTATCCCCTGTTCTACCATGAAATGACATTTCTCATAATTCGGAATCAAATCGGTATCAATGCATCTCTGAAGAACTAGATCTAGACTATGTAAACAAGCATCAAAAGAGGAGCCATACACGGTAAAATCATCCATAAACACCTCTATGCAGTTTTCAATAAAATCGGAGAAAATACTAAGCATGCATCTTTGAAAGGTTCCAGGAGCATTACGAGGCCAAATGGCATCCTCCTATAAGCAAACGTCATCGAAGGGGCACGTGAAGGTGGTCTTTTCCCGATCCTCGGGGGCAATATGAATCTGGGAAATACCCGAAAAGCCATCTAGAAAACAATAATGGGACCGACCAGCCAGCCGATCTAGCATCCGATCTATGAACGGCAAAGGAAAATGATCCTTACGGGTGGCCTGGTTCAGCTTCCTATAGTCTATACAAACTCTCCAGCTATTCCGGACTCTAGTAGGCACAAGTTCATTATTCTCATTCCTAACTACTTGTCAAACCAGATTTCTTTGGTACAACTTGAACCGGACTTACCCAAGAACTATCGAGAAATGGGATAAATAATACCTGCCCCGTAGAAGCTTGGTCACCTCTTTCTTTACCACTTCCAGAATCGAGTGGGTTAAGTCGCCTTTGGGCTGTCTGATCGGCTTAGCCCCATCCTCCAAGAAAATTCTGTGCATGCATCCGGAGGGGCTAATTCTCGGAATATCGGCCAATGTCCACCCAATGGCCTTCTTGTTCTTCCTTAGAACTTCTAAAAAGCTTGTCTTCCCGGATCGAGTTGAGGTGGAGGAAATGATGATGGCAGTGTTGCATCCCTCCCAGTAGGCATACTTTAAGTTCTCGGGAAGTGGTTTGAGTTCCAAAGAAGGTGGTCGCTCAACGATGGTGCATTGGGAGCAGCCATAGGGTCAAGGATTTCTCTTTGAGTAAACAGCTTCACTCTCATTATCACTTTCACTATCATCCTCACCCCGCAATGTTAAATCCAAAAACTCGAGGCAAACAGAACATGGGTTAGTGTTAGTGCAGTTAGTACAAGTATATACATCATCAAAACCAGAAATAACAGGAAAATCAGAAATAAGGTCATCATGAGTGTCCTCAATGAGCTCAGTCAGCAACTCTAGGTGGAATACAGAGTGCTCCTCTACTGGGTGCTTCATAGCATCAAAAATCTTGAATTTGGCCACGATACCACCAAACTCCATCGACATCGTCCCATCATAAACATCAATCTTGGTCTTGGATGTCATCATGATTGGTCTCCCCAAGATTATGGGTGATCTACTGGACTGAGTCTCTCCTGCCATGTCTAAGATATAAAAGTCTGCAGGGAATATCAAATCATCAACTTGCACTAGGACATCCTCTACCATCCCCATGGGTCGGGCACTGGTCCTGTTAGCCAACTGGATGGTAAGACCTGTGTCTGCAATGGCCCCGGATCAAGGTTATTAAAGATGGAGGTAGGCATGACATTGATCGATGCTCCCAAGTCCAAAGCATACAGTTCTCAAACTTCTTATCCCCAATAGTGCATGGGATAGTGAAGGTGCCTGGATCCTTGCACTTTTGTGGCGTACTTGATTAGGGCCTATAGAAGCAACTCTCTTATCTTTGACTGGATAAGTGCTTGAGACATTCATTCCCAAGTCAACCCTCTCATTAGTCTTCATCTTCCTCTTGTTAGTGCATAGGTCCTTCAGAAATTTAGCATATCCGGTACTTGCTTGATCACATCCAACAAGGGGATGTTAATGACTACTTTTCCGAAAACATCAAGAATCTCCTTCTCTTTATTCTCACCACCCATCTTCAAATTTTTCTGAATTCTGTGTGGGAATGGAATGGGTGGTCTATATACTCTCTCGCTTTCAACTTCAACCACCGCTCAGGAGTAGCCTCATCGGGAGGGCTCAGGAGTAGCCTTAACAGTTTTCTTCATCCTTTCCAGTGGCCTCAACAACCTTTCCGGATCTCGGAGAGATGACACTCACATTAGGGTTGGAGGCATTAGGATTTATCACCGGGGCGTGCGCGGTGCGGTTTGTCCCTTGACCTTGTTGAATATTATTCATGGATGTAGCCAACTCGTCCAATCTCGTCCGCAATGCTTGAATACTCGCATCCGTTCTCTCGCTGAAACTGTACACTAGATGCAGCCATTTGCTTCACCAAGTCTTCTAATGATGGTCCGAAGGTGCGTAAGTGGTCATTGGAGGATGATTCCGAGGTGCCATCGGCCGTTGTTGGGAAGAATTCCCATACTCGCAGATTAGGGTGATTTCTCCAACTAGGATGGTACCTATTAGTAGAGAGAGGTGCGGAATGCTGTGTCCGAGTCTCGACCGCCTCCTTGATTATAGGGGTTCACCGCATAAGCCCGAGGTACTTCACCGACAAACTCTTCTCTCTCGGATCGGGCATGGATCAAATGGATGCTCGGTGCATTGCACATGCTACATAACTTTGCCAGGCTGAACCTTGTCTATTGCCAATTGTCTCACAAATGAAGTCAGCTCATCCAATCTATTCTCAAGGGCAGCCTGGTTAGAAGATGAACTATGAATCTCATGCACGCCTTGGCTCAATGAATTTCTTCTTGTAGAGAACTGCTGGGAATTCAACGACATGTTCTCAATAAGTTGCTTAGCAGCGGTGGGGTCTTATCAACTAATGCTCCCCCACTAGCAAAGCATCCAACGATTCCTATCCATAGGCAACAATACTTCATAAAAGAATTTGATCAGGAGTTGTTCACATATTTGATGCAGGGGGCAACTAGAGACCAAATGTTTGAACCCTTCCCCGTATTCAGCAAGTGACTCGTTCCATTGCCTGATGCCACATAACTCTTTCCTTATGGAAGCAGCTCTTGAAGCAAGTAAATACCTTTCTAGAAACACCCTCTTCAAATCGTTCCAAGTGGTGATGGAGTTAGGCTCAAGGTACAATAGCCAATCCTTTGCAGCTCCTTGGAGTGAAAATGGAAAAGCCTTTCGCTTGATACTGTCTCGGTGACTCCCTCTGCTCTCGAGGTTGTGGAGCATACAACTTGGAATTCTTTTAAGTGCTTGTGAGGATCCTCACCTGCAAGACCATTAAACTTGGGCAAAAGGTGAATAAAACCAGATTTTAGTTCAAAAGGGGTGTCGGACCAGGGATAAGAAATACATAATCCATTATAGTTGACATCGGGGGAGCAAGCTGCCTTAATGTCCTCTCGGTCTCCCATGTTTTCAAAAGCAGTTTTAAAATTGGAATTACTACTAGTGCTAGCCCGAAATTCCCTACGGAGTGTGTGCAATGTTCTTTCAATTTCCGGGTCAAAATCACACAATTGGGCAATGAGACCTAGTAGCCGACCAATTCAAAACAAAACAGAAATTAAAAGAAATAAATGTAAATAAAATAAAAACTAATTTTGAAAAATAACAACTCGAGTCCCCTAACGGCGCCAATTTTTGGTCACGTGTACAAGCGCGCCAAAAAGGAAGAGCGGGTTTAAAAGTATAGTGTAGTGCGACAACTCGGATGTCGTCTCTCAAGGACTCGAGAATATTACTTTTCACAAAAATAAGTTTTGGGGGGGGGGTTTGGATTGGAATGCAATTAAGAAACAAACAAAACAGAGCAATCAAAAACAAAGCAATTAAAAGGGTTTATCAATTATCAAACAACGATTAATCTCGTCAAGAATTCCCAACTATCCTTGGTTAATGTAATCCCAAGCCCTAAGCGATTCTAATCCCCTTTCGATTCAAAGAATAACTAGCAACGTAATTGCTACTATGGATGCAAATTCCTATTCCCGAAATAACAAACGGGATTAAGCTCTCATGATCGAACGATCATGAATGAACACACGCTGAATTAACAAATGCGATTTTGTATAGGAAATTAACATCATCGAAACAAATCAATACAATATTACACACTCTCGAAATAACAAACAGGAAATATGCAATATGGTATTGAAAAGGGAAAAGCAATTAAAATAGGGATTACATAACCTCAAGTATATAGGATCCTCAAACAATGAGACTAATCCTAGGACTTAGTGCTCCATGGCAAAAACGAAATCACGAGAGAAAATGTATATTCGAAAATTGGAGAAGCAAAAGTTTTTACAAAATGTTCGAACAACCTTTTATACTAATTCAGAATTCGGATGGCTCGCGAGGCGAACACACATTCGCGAGGCGAATATCAGGCAGACTAAGAAACCTTTGGCATTCTCGCGAGGCGAAAGACTTGCTCGCGAGGCGAGGGTAGGGAGAGTTTTCTCCTTACGGCCGGTATGGCCATCAGGGCCTACCCGTGATGCTCTCTCCCGACTTCGCGAGGATGTACTCGCGAGGCGAGACTCTTCAGCTTCAAAACTGCCACGGCCATGACCTTCAACACGGGCAAGCCGTGATCGTCTCTGACTTTTTCAGGTTTGCAAGACTCGCGGGGCGAGACCTTCTTCGCGAGGCGAACCAGAGACTTAGCAATTTCTTGGAACAGTCAGGCTTCGGGGTCGCGTGGCGAGCGTGTCCTTCGTGGGGCGAATCCGCTAGAACTCTTATTTTCTCTAGCTTCTACTTAACACGAAAGTAAGGAAATAACCATAAGTGTATTATTTTGACTTAAAACTAGCTAAATTAACTTAAAACTACTCTAGAGACTCAAAACCTTGCTTGAGGACAATCTAATCTAATTTGGGTGAAAATACGATATAATTTGCACAAAACCCTGGTCATACTAGCTATAAAACTAGATGAGCCAGAGGCTTATCAAAGACAAATAAAACAGAAAGTAAATTGTTTATGGGTTTTTGGATCTAAATGGATTCCTAGGGATTTGGGTTACCTACGAGGCTGTTTATGTTACTAATCTGATTTACCCTTGTTAATTAACGAAATTGCCTTGAAGGCGAGCTTATCCTCTAATAGCTTAAGCTCCCTCTCGGGTTACAAAAATCGTGCCCAATTGACCCAACCCCTACTCTCGTGGTAGTCGATCTCAGATTGGACCCTTTGCGTTTCGTGACAACTCGTTGATCCTCGAGGGACGGCTTCTAACTCTCGTGATTTCAGACCCAAGTCCGACTCTATAGATCCGACACCTAAGTTCACCGCTAGGTTCCTCCTTAGAATATCTACGTCTCGCGAATAAGCGGCCGCCGAATTTACGAGTGATTAACACACTAGAAATCAGATCTAAAGCAAAATCGAAATTATCAAAGATATTACATCAAATTAACATCATAAACAAAGCCTGGGCATAGCCCCAATCCCTAGAAACAAACTACTACTCCAGCCTTGCCATGGAGATGACAAGCTTGGTTGACAACATCATGAAAATTACAAATCAGAATGGAGAGGAGGAAGAAGAAGATAGATCCTAAAAAGTAGCCTAAGTCTATGTGTGAGTCAATCTGTATGTCAATGTATCCTTTGCCTCCGCCTGGTCCTTATTTATAGATGTGGGAAGTTGGAATCCCAATCTAACTCAAAATCTGATCCAATTCGGTTTGCTTCAAGTCCAAGTAATGCGCGTCACGGCGTGACGACTTCTGCCTTGAGCTGTTTGAGTTCAGAACTTTGCGACGCCAAAGTATGCTCGCGACGCGAGCCTTCTTTTCATGGCCATGATGAATATTACGGCTAGGCCGTGATGTGCTCGACTTGTGGGGTTTTAGGTCACGGCCGTGATGGTTATCATGGCTAGGCCGTGACAGACTCTGACTTCAGCCTTTCTTCCTTTTCAGTTTTGCTCGATCATGGCCGTGATGGGCATCACGGCTAGGCCGTGATGGGCTCTGTTTGGCTCATTTTCTTCACTTTTCAAGCCCTATTTTCATCCAAACTCCATCATGGTTTATCTTGAGCATTTTACCCTTGATTTATGCAAAACAACACCACGAAAACCGCCTTACCCGTTCCAAAGGAAAATTAACCAAATATCAAATTAAATATGCCTAAACTACATGAAAATGCATGCAAAAATGATAGACAAAGATGAGGTGAAATCACACTCATCATGCACACCCCGGAGGAAGCAAAGGTGCCTTACGCAACATTCCAACTGATTGGAGATGCTGAATACTAGTGGAAGGGCACCAGACAAATGCTAATAGCCGAGCATCAGGCAATCACCTGGGGAGTATTTCGCCACAAATTCCTGGACAAATATTTTCCCCAAAGTGCTAGGATAGTGAAAGAGCGGGAATTCCTGAGGCTGAGTCAGCGGGACATGACGGTGGGGGAATATGCGGCAAGGTTTGAGTCCACTTGCCAAATATTTCCACTTTTTCCAGAACAACCCCAATGAGGACTGGAAGTGCGAAAGGTTCAAAACCGGTCTGTGCTTCGAGATCAAGGAAGCTATGATGCCCTTGGAAATCAGGAATTTCCAAGCCCTGGTAGAGAAATGCCGAAAGGTAGAACTGATGCGCAAGGGGCGAGATAGCAGGGGAAATGTTGGAGGACCCGTTTGTCCCAAGAGTCAATATCAGGGACAAAACCAAAATTGGAAGCAGAACCAGAGGAAGACATATTACCAATCACCCAGTAACAATCAGAAACAACAGCAACAACATCGCTCCTAGGATTGAACGGGAAGTAGAGACCAGAGAAATAATAATCAAGGCCGAGAGAGGAAGTGTTACCGGGGCGGAGATCCCCGTCATCTAGCTGATACGTGCCCGGGGAAAGAGATGAAGTGCTTTAACTGCAATCGTATGAGGCACATAGCCGAGGACTGCAGAGCAATAAAAGAGAACCAGCTACCAATCATGCCAAAGCAAGCAAGCAAGCCGACTGCTAAAAGGCGAGTGTATACGATGAGTGGAGCTGAAGCATCAAATTCCGCTGATCTGGTGTAAGGTAAGTGCGATTTAGCCGGTGATATTTTAACTGTACTTTTCGATTCAGGTTCAACTCATTCTTTTATCTCGATGGATCGTGTGAAACTTCTAGACTTGCCTATTTCTTCCTTACCATATAACTCGATTGTTTCTACCCCAATGGCTGAGCCAGTAACTGTTAATTCTGTTTGCTTAAATTGTCCTATCATTGTTCAGGATAGGCACTTTCTTGTAGATTTAGTCTGTTTAGCTTTAATACAAATAGATGTAATTCTAGGCATGGATTGGTTATCTTCCAACCATATCCTGAATGGAGCGTGCTCAAAGAACCTTAGTCTTTAGGGATGGGATTTCTGGATTACTATCTGCTAGTCAGGTAAGAGCTTCTTTGAAAGGGGGAGCTCAAGGTTACATGTTGTTGTTCTCCTTAGATGTTAAGAGTGAGTTAGACTTAGAGTTCGTACCTGTCGTCAATGAGTTTCCGGAAGTTTTCCTGAGGATGTACCTGGTCTACCGCCTGTTTGAGATATCGAGTTCGCAATTGATCTCGATTCCAGATCGGACCGTTATCCATGGCACCTCATCGCATGTCACCATCGAGTTATAAACCCTCTGGAACAACTTGAAGAGTTGATGAGAAAGGAATTCATCCGACCCAGTGTATCGCCATGAGGAGCTCAGGTTCCGTTAGTATAGAAGAAGGATGGGACTTCTCGACTGTAGATTTTCAGCGATTGAACAAGGTTACGATCAAGAACAGGATATCCGCTCCCAAGAATTGATGATCTCATGGACCAGTTGTGTGGCGCGACCGTATTCTCAAAAATAGATTTACTGGTCAGGCTACCATCGCATTCGTGTGAAAGCGAGAGGATGTCCCAAAGACAGCATTTCGAACATGATACGATCATTATGAGTACCAAGTGATGCCGTTTGGAGTGACGAATGCTCCTGCCATATTCATGGATTACATGAATAAGATTTTTCGTCCTTACTTAGATCAATTTGTTGTCGTCTTCATTGACGATATTCTGATCTATTCTCCAAACAAGGAAAGGCATGCTGAACATCTCAGCATTGTTCTTCAGACCTTGAAAGAGAAGCAACTCTATGCGAAGCTAAAAAAGTACGAATTCTGGTTGGACCAAGTGCAATTCTTAGGTCATGTAATATCATGCGAAGGAATCGCAGTGTATCCGTCAAAAGTCGAGGCTGATTTAGAATGGAAAAGGCCAACAACGACAACTGAAATCTGTAGCTTTGTGGGTTTAGCGGGCTACTATAGGAGATTCATTGAGGGATTTTCCAAGATAGTGGGACCCCTTACCCAGTTAACTCAGAAAGACCAAGCGTTTGTCTAGACGGAGGCTTGTGAAAGAAGTTTCCAAGATCTTAAGAGAAGGTTGACGACCTCACCCGTGTTGATCCTACCCGATCCTAAGGAATCTTTTGAGGTTTATTGTGACGCTTCACATCAGGGATTGGGTTTTGTGCTGATGTAGAACCGAAAGGTCGTAGCATATGCTTCAAGGCAGTTGAAGATTCACGAAAGGAATTACTCGACGCATGACTTGGAGTTAGCAGCGGTAGTCTTTGCCCTGAAGATATGGAGGCATTATTTGTATGGAGCTACTTTTAATGTTTTCAGTGACCACGAGAGTTTGAAGTACCTCTTCGACCAGAAGGAGTTGAACATGTGTCAGAGGCGTTGGTTGGAGTTTTTGAAGGACTATGACTTTCAACTATAGTATCACCCTAGAAAGCCGAATGTGGTGGCGGATGCACTAAGCAGGAAGTCAATACACGTGTCAGTAATGATGGTTAAAGAGCAGGGATTGTTGGAACAATTCCGGGATCTAAGTTTGTCAGTTAAGACATTTTCGGTAAGACTGTGTCTGAATAGGATCACCGTTTCGAACGGATTGATGGAACAAATAAAAGAGAAACAAGAGAGTGATCAGTATCTGTAGGAAGAAAGGGACTTAGTGCGACAAGGAGCACTGTCAGAATTCAGAGAAGGAACGAATGGAATTTTGAGATTCAGTGAAAGAATCTGTATACCAGATGACGCCGAGCTCAGGATGTTGATTTTAGAGGAGGCTCAAAGGAGAAAGCTGAGTTTACACCCAGGAGCCACAAAAATGTATCAAGATCTCAAGAAGTTATACTGGTGGTATGGAATGAAGAGGGACATAATAGAATACGTCGCTTCTTGTCTGATATGTCAAAAGGCTAAGATTGAACACCAGAGGCCAGCAGGAATGTTAAAATCATTGGACATCCCAGAATGGAAGTGGGACGGTATTTCAATGGACTTTGTGACCATCTTACCAAGGACTCGGAAGGGACATGAGGCTATATGGGTAATTGTGGATCGACTGACCAAGTCAGCTTACTTTTTAGCTATCAACATGAAGTACCCAATGAAAAGGCTGACTTAGTTGTACATCGACGAGATTGTCAGGTTGCACGGTATTTCCTCGAGTATCATTTCGGATAGTGATCCATGGTTTACGTCGTAATTTTGGAAGGGACTACAAAACTAGTTGGGAACAAAACTCAAATTGAGTTTTGCGTATCATCCACAGACTGATGGACAGTCAGAGAAGACAATCCAATCACTCGAAGATTTACTAAGAGCTTGTGTGATGGAAGAAACGGGAGGCGGGATGAGTTCCTACCGTTGATAGAATTCACCTACAACAACAATTTTCATTCAAGTATAGGGATGGCACCCTATGAGGCTTTTTATGGTCGACGATGCCGAACACCTTTGTGTTGGTACCAGGATGGTGAGAGTCTCTTTGTTAGGACCAGAGATCGTACAACAAACGACCGAGAAGGTGAAGATGATCCAGGAGAAAATGCGGACGGCCCAAAGTCGGCAGGAAAGTTATGTTGACAAGAGACGACGACCTCTTGAGTTTGAGGGAAGACGAGCATGTGTTCTTGAGAGTCACACCAACAACTGGGATTGGCGAGTGATAAAATCCGGAAAGCTTACTCCCAAATTCATTGGATCCTACCAAATTCTTCATCGGGTAGGTCCAGGGAGTGTACAAAATATCTTTACCTCCTTTTCTTTCCAACATCCATGATGTTTTCCATGTCTCCCAATTGAGAAAGTATATTCTCGATCCATCACATGTTATTAAACTGATAAAGTACAATTAAAAGAGAACTTGTCTTTCGAGACTTCGCCGATGACGAATCGCGGATAAGATCTTGAAGCACTCAGAGGTAAACAAATCCCTTTAGTCAAAGTCATCCGGAACGAGACAACCGGAGAAGCTACATGGGAAGCGGAGGACAAGATGAAATTGCAATACCCTGAGTTATTTCAAGGTGCGTAATTTCGAGGACGAAATTCTTTTTAGAGGGGTAGTATTGTAACACCTGTTTTTCCTATATTTTATGTAGCAAGAATACATATTTAAATATGTTTATTTTAGATTAAACTCAGGATGATTTTAATTAAAACTAAAATCATTTTCTTGTGTTGTTATATCATATGAAGTCACGGTAAAATTTTAGCTTGAAAATTCTGAAGCTAGTCTGCATTTTCACTTTGCCGGTACAAGTTTATGTCCAAGAAAAACCTAATGTTGACCCGTGAACGAGATAGTTAGTGTTTTTATTATGTTTCCTTCAACCTTGGTTATTTGGAAAATTTTCGTGCGAAAATAAAATATAATATTTTATTCGGGCGAAAACGTCGGAAGAATTATGATCGGAAATGCAACCGGGTACCAAATGGAGCAGATTATGGACCATAAAAGAAGTAAGGAGGCATGATGAAAGGGGCTTTGACACACTCTAAAAGTACAATCATCACATTTTTCAAATTATAATACTATTCTAATCCAAAAAGTCATTTCTCTCTTCTCCATCCAATCAAGCATTAAACCGCCAAGCTTGCTCAACAAGCTCTCCTCACCCCCCTTTGGCCGTGAACTCTCCCCCCTCTCCCTATATATATACCCCTTTTAGCTTCACTTCATCATCCTCCTCCTTCAACCTCCATTAAAGTTCATCTTCTTCCTTTCTTCTAAAAGTTCAAGCTTTTAAAGCTTTAGTTTCATTCATCTTTTCTACTTAAGTTCTTCATTAAAGTTCCTCCTTATACTAAGGGTAATGCTCTCATATAAATCTTTTGCAAGTTTCACCTTTTATTCCTTAGTTTACTTTATGTGTTCTTTATATGCTTTAAACTTCTAAAATCTCTCTAAAATGGTAGAAAGCTCCTTTTGAGTTGAAACCACTTTCTATAGTCTTGTATTAGCTTATATTTTCACATACTAAGAGGTTGTGTAAAACAAAAATCTCTATCCATATCTTCCAATGAAGGCCGAATGCTTGCATTTGTGACCTAGCAAGTTTTTGTTTCAACTTTTGGAATATGATCATGTGTTTGAGTTTCTAACTCTCCCTTGATCTTGAATCTATAAATCTTGGAAGTTTTGATAGCTTGTTCCTATGATGGGGGAAAATATTAATAAGTAGGCCTAGGATACTATGTTTCAACTTTCTAAGTATTGATCATGGATTTAGAACTCCTAATAACTTGTTTATTTTATGTTATTAAAGCTAGTATGTGTTACTTTCATTTTTCCAAGATGATCATGGACTTGAGCTCCATAAGATATTTGGATGCTAAGTATAAGAGATTGGAAAGTTTAAGGATTTATAACTTGTTTATTTTATGTTATTAAAGCTAGTATGTGTTACTTTCATTTTTCCAAGATGATCATGGACTTGAGCTCCATAAGATATTTGGATGCTAAGTCTAAGAGATTGGAAAGTTTAAGGATTTATAACTTGTTTATTTTATGTTATTAAAGCTAGTATGTGTTACTTTCATTTTTCCAAGATGATCATGAACTTGAGCTCCATAAGATATTTGGATGCTAATTCTAAGATATTGGAAAGTTTAAAGATCTCTAGCCTATAAATCCTATCACCGGTGGAAATAATGTAATATACGGGAAGGTTTTACGTCAGTTGACCATATGTTTGACGTTAAAAATGAGGCGGTGACAGTTTTGTAAATATAAAATCACTATTTGCGTCGCTTGAGTAAAGAACTCGACGTTAAAAGTGGATTTTAACACTTTTAACGTCGATTGTTTATACGATCGACGTTAAATGTGTGATTTTTACTGAGATTAAATAAATAACTAACGTAAATAATTATGAAACTCATTTCTTTCGTTGTCATCTCCCCTGTTGTCACTCTTAATGCGGATCACTCCATATAGTGCAGTTTATTTCTAAACCTTTTTTTAAACAAGTTTATTTTTAATGTTAATTAATTAGCTTGAATTAGTAAACAAATTCTTGTGCAAATTAAAATAAATAAACACTTAACATAAAACAAGTTATATGTATAATCAAATCGTATCTCATTGAAGCGATTCATAAGTTACAATTACATGATTAAAAGATAAAAAATTTCTGCAACATAGCACTAAAATATAAAAAAGTTTCTGCTTCAACATCATTTTCTTCTCAGTCCTGTCCTCAGAAACTCCAATGGATGCATCTCCTCTCATACTTGAAGTCCTTGATGCTCCATCTGATCCACAATCACTGGCAGCCAAAGCAGAGTGAAGGGATGGGATGAAATAAGGTGAGGGAATCACATTACGTGATTCACCCAACCTTACCATCCATGTTACGTGATTTACTCAACCTCAGAAGTTTTTTGATCATTAAGACAGAGACCTTTAAGTCTAGGTATAGGAAGAAATAACAAAAGTCTCAGAGCCATTTTGTGAAGGAATAGAAAACGCACGAAATATAGAGGAAAAGAAGAGGCTATATTACAGACTGATACAGAAGAATGATACTTTATATAGAGAAGAGAGACTAGCTGATTTTCTAGAAATTTGATCTATAAACTTAATGCTCATAAAGAGGATTATAGGTTACAATGTGCATGGGTAAGTAGCACAACAGTCATGGGTAAGTAGCAGAGTAGTCAAAGGAATGAATGTTTTTGCAGAAACTTATACACTTTTAACATCAGTTGTTTAATACAACCGACGTTAAAAGTGTTTTTAAAATAAAAAATATTTATTTTTAACGTCCGTTTTTCTACAACTGACGTTAAAAGTGTGATTTTTACTTCAGTTAAATAAATAGCTGACGTAAATAATCCTATATCCCTATCTGAATTGCCCTGTTTTCACTCTTAACACAGGTCAATCCATATATATAGTGCAGTTTATTTCTAAACTTTTTTTTAAACAAGTTTATTTTTAATCTTAATTAATTAGCTTGAATTAGTAAACAAATTCTTGTGCAAATTAAAATAAATAAACACTTAACATAAAACAAGTTATATGTATAATCAAATCGTATCTCATTGAAGCGATTCATAAGTTACAATTACATGATTAAAAGATAAAAAATTTCTGCAACATAGCCCTAAAATATAAAAAAGTTTCTGCTTCAACATCATTTTCTTCTTAGTCCTGTCCTCAGAAATTCCAATGGATGCATCTCCTCCCTCACTTGAATTCCATGATGCATCGTGAATCCACAGTCACTAGCTGCGAAAGCAAAGTGATGAAATGGATCTTTGCATCACCTCCTTCACTGGAATTCCTTGATGCATCGTCTTGAATCCACAGTCACTTGCAGCGAAAGCAAAGTGAAAGGGATGACGGGGATGAAATAAAGTGAGGGAGTCACATTACGTGATTCACCCAACCTTACCATCCATGTTACGTGATTTACTCAACCTCAGAAGTTTTTTGACCATTAAGACAGAGACCTTTAAGTCTAGGTATAGGAAGAAATAACAAAAGTCTCAGAGCCATTTTGTGAAGGAATAGAAAACGCACGAAATATAGAGGAAAAGAAGAGGGTGTATTACAGACTGATACAAAAGAATGACACTTTATATAGAGAATAGAGACTCTTTGATTTTCTTGAAAACTGATCTACAAACTTAATGCTCATTAAGAGGATTAGGTTACAAAGTGCATGGGTAAGTAGCACAGTAGTCATGGGTAAGTAGCAGAGTAGTCAAAGGAGTGAATGTTTTTGCAGAAACTTATACACTTTTAACGTCAGTTGTTGAATACAACTGATGTTAAAAGTGTTTTTAAATAAAAAATATTTATTTTTAACGTTAGTTGTTTATACAACTGACGTTAAAAGTTTCATTTTTACTTCAGTTAAATAAATAGCTGACGTAAATAATTCTATATCCCTATCTGAAATGACCTGTTGTCACCCTAACGCAGGTCACTCCATATAGTGCAGTTTATTTCTAAACTTTTTATTTAAACAAGTTTATTTTTAATCTTAATTAATTAGCTTGAATTAGTAAACAAATTCTTGTGCAAATTAAAATAAATAAACACTTAACATAAAACAAGTTATATATGTATAATCAAATCGTATCTCAATGAAGCGATTCATAAGTTACAATTACATGATTAAAAGATAAAAAATTTCTGCAACATAGCCCTAAAATATAAAAAAGTTTCTGCTTCAACATTATTTATTCTTCTCGGTCCTGTCCTCAGAAACTCCAATTAATGGATGCATCAAGCAAAAAAGCAAAGTGAAAGGGATCTTTGCATCACCTCCTTCACTGGAATTCGTTGATGCATCATATTGAATCCACAGTCACTGGCAGCCAAAGCAGAGTGAAAGGGGTGACTGGGATGAAATAAAGTGAGGGAATCACATTACGTGATTTACTCAACTTTACCATCCATGTTACGTGATTTACTCAACCTCAGAAGTTTTTTGACCATTAAGACAGAGACCTTTAAGTCTAGGTATAGGAAGAAATAACAAAAGTCTCAGAGCCATTTTGTGAAGGAATAGAAAACGCACGAAATATAGAGGAAAAGAAGAGGGTGTATTACAGTCTGATATAGAAGAATGGTACTTTATATAGAGAAGATAGACTAGCTGATTTTCTTGAAAACTGATCTATAAACTTAATGCTCATTAAGAGGATTAGGTTACAATGTGCATGGGTAAGACACAATAGTCATGGGTAAGTAGAACAGTAGTCAAAGGAATGATTTTTGTAGAACATTTTTAACGTCAGTTGTATTCAACAACTGGCGTTAAAAGTGTTTTTAAATAAAAAATATTAATATTTAACGTCAGTTGTTTAATACAACTGACGTTAAACAATGACTTTTAACGTCAGTTGTTTAAGACAACTGACGTAAAATGTTGTTTTATTTTTGGTTTTTGATTATAACGTTTACACCCGCGCGCCTTCTATACTTCGCTCTGTACACTCTGTTCTTCTCTTTTCATCATGCTCACTCTCACTCTCAACCCTCACTCTCACTCTCACTCTCATTCTGCCCTAATCGCGCGCTCATCTCCACCGCAACCACCGCGAGGGCTTCTTCGCCACCACCGTGAGGTACACTCTTAACCCCTAACTCTGTCTTTCCCGCTCATTCTTTGCAATAACTTGGCATCTCTCTTTTACCCCTTCTCGCGCACTAACTCTCCTTGTCCCTCTGCTCTCAGTAACCACATCGAACGTTGGCCACCACGCGAGCTCCCCTCCCCACCACCACGTGAGCACCTATTTCTGGTGAGTCTTTAGGGCACATTTTTTTATTTTTTGTTTTGAGTGTATGTTGAAACTGTAGTCTCAGTAGTTGAAACTTGAAACTGTTAGTTTGAGTTGTTTGGAATGTCTCTATTTTTGGTTTTGAGTGTATGTTGCTCTGTTTGGTTGGTCTATCACGGCCGTGATGCTCATCACGGCTAGGCCGTGATCGATTCTGCTGTGAGGGTCTGGGTTCGGTTGGCACGTTACGGCAGTGATGGACATCACGGCCGGGACGTGACCAATTTGCCAATCTTCAAAACTAGTTTTCAATCTCCCGTATTGTCCTTATATTGGATATATGTTTTGTATATCTACAGAACATATCTAGTTATGGATCGTAGTTGGATGGTTTGTAAGCGCACTAGTGCTGAGTATTTGAAGGGGGTGGGAGAATTTATAGAATTTTCTCAAAGGAATGTTCCTAATAGTAATGGAATGTTCTGTTGTCCTTGTGCCAAGTGTTTGAATATGAGGAAATGTACGGTGAAGGATATACGTACTCATTTGATTTGTGAAGGGATTTACTTGAGTTATACAAGATGGATATGGCATGGTGATGTGTTGTTGAGTAGTACGGCAAGTGTCTCCCAAAGTGAGGACGTTGACGTTGATATGGAGGATGATCGAGTAGAGGACATGATCCGTGATATTGGACAAGAATCTTTTCATCGAGCTCATGTGTATGATAGGTTGTGCGGTAATGCGAATAAGCCTTTATATCCAGGGTGTACTACTCATACACGGTTGTCGGCGGTGCTAAAATTGGTTTGTGTGAAGGCGAGAAATGGTTGGACCGATAAAAGCTTCACGGAATTGCTTGAAGTGTTGAAAGACTTGCTTTCAGAGGACAACACATTGCCTGACCGTAACTATGAGGCCAAGAAGGTATTGTGTTCGATGGGTATGGAGTATAAGAAGATACACGCATGCCCCAATGATTGCATATTGTACATCGGTGTTCATGAAGACAATCACGATTGCCCCAAATGTGGGTTATCACGATACAAAGTGAAGGGTGGTGATGATGATGATGATCTTGATGATGTGAGAAAAAAGGGTCCTCCTGCGAAGGTGTTGTGGTATCTTCCAATAATTCCAAGGTTCAAGCGATTGTTTGCCAATGCGAAAGAGGCGAAGAATCTTAGATGGCATAATGATGAGAGGAAACGTGATGGAAAGGTTAGTCATCCTGCTGATTCTATGCAATGGAAGAATATTGATACTATGTTTCCGGATTTTGTCGATGAGCTAAGAAACCTAAGGCTTGGACTTGCTACGGATGGAATGAATCCTTATGGTAACATGAGTAGTATTCATAGTTCATGACCTGTTCTGTTGATAATTTACAACCTGCCCCCTTGGTTGTGCATGAAGCGCAAATACATGATGTTGTCTATGATGATTTCGGGCCCAAAGCAACCGGGAAATGACTTAGATGTTTATCTAAGTCCCTTGATTGAAGACTCGAAAACGCTGTGGGTGGAAGATGTTGATGTAGTTGATGGGTATTCTCATGAGACTTTCAAGCTTCGTGCCATGTTATTTTGCACCATCAACGACTTTCCAGCATACGGTAACTTGTCCGGGTACAGCGGCCTTAATTGGAGAGCAGGTTTATCAGAGGGTAAAGGGCATCGATGTTATATTCGGCAAGTCCAAAAAGAAAGGTAAAGCTGCCGAGAAAAACATATGGAAGAAGAGGTCGATATTCTTTGATCTTCCATACTGGCGTAAGCTTGATGTCAGACACTGCATTGATGTGATGCATGTGGAGAAAATTGTGTGTGATAGTGTGATCGGGACGCTTTTCAACATTCAGGGCAAGACAAAGGATGGTGTC
>JAUPTC010000860.1:12500-34008 GCA_030762895.1 Sophora flavescens | reverse complement strand
AGGAAAAACAAAACTGATGATAGTTTCATTGATACATTCAAAAGCAGTGCCTCCTCCATCACAAGCTCAGGCCTCATAACACCAATAGAAGCCACAATGACTCCACTCTTTGCAGTTTAATAAGCAGCCCCATACCTGTCATCATCCCACAATTATATCATATCATATTGCTGTCAAAACCTATCAATTATTATGGTAGAAATAAAAGACAATGAGAGAGTTTGCAAGAGAAATGAACAATGAACCCCTACATATATATTTTTTAAAAGAAAGCCACAAATATATATATATATATATATATATATATATATATATCATAAATAAAAATTTTGCAAGTGAAATGAACAATAAGAATCACTATAGAAACACATAATTCAAATACCTAAAGCAAACAATGAATCACTAATTCTTGGACATGAACTCCCTAAATATAAAACACTGAAATGATTAGAGGTTTAAATTTCTCAAGTCTATCACTATGTGCCGTGTCACGTAAAACAGAAGCAATATATCATATATTGGCAAACGGTTATAAGTGAGAGAGGCAAAGGCAAAATTGGAGCAAACCATTGTCCATTAATACGTGCGTTGCTTGTAGTGGCACCACATGTTCTACATTACTTTGAAGCAGAAAATACTTTTCAACAACATCATCTGGCAACACTTTGTTCCTGCCGAGTGGGCAAGTAGCAAAATATTGCTCCTGCAAGAACCACCTACCCAAGCAATCCTTGTTAAATGTTTTCAGTTCTAGTTCCTCAACTTGACGTCCCCTGCTTGAAATTCGACACAACCCTCAGTAATTCTATTAAGACATGTATTTGACATATTGCTAAGATGCATTGGCTCTGTTCAAAGGGTGTGTTCTTTGTTGGGTACGTAGCATTTTTCTTGTAGGCATCTTCAAGTTACTGAATTAGAAAAATGAAGAATTAGAAAATTGAAGAAAGAGAAAACTACCCCTTAAAATGCCTTAAAAATTAGCTGTAACTGAACATACTGTCTGCTTAAACAAAAAAAAAGTCACAAAAAGAAGACAAGTTTCTAGCAAAATGAAGCAGAGTATCCAATTGACATAACATGAAATTTGGAGCCACCTCACCTGAAAGATCCCCCATCATTTTGAAGATCATAGGAACACTTACATTATGATGCCATTTCTTTAGAATGTAAAGGTATTGGTACTATATATCAAAAATGTGAAGGTATTGGTGCTATCAGCAGCCCAACACCAGCAAATTCACAACATTCACTGCATAACCGCTCACCTCCTTCATCCTCTAATAAGCCACTTGCTCCAAGTCAGAGTTCAAGCTCAAATCAATCCAAACCAAATGGCTTCAAAAGATTCAAAACAATAGCAACAATGGTTGGTTTGGAAGCCTTTGCAAGAGTGATACTTCTAATGTCTTCCACCTGCAGCCAGCAGGTTCAACATTTTCATGCCTTTTCTAATATAAATTGAAAATTCATGCTTTGTACTTACTCTCAATATGTCCTATATACTTTTTCAAATCTGATAACATGTTTCATGTTAAACTCTAAAAGTATATTATGAACATAACCCTGCTAGCCCTCCACTATGATATCCTTTGCTTGAGTAGTCGTATTCTATTATTTCTATGTTGCATTATGAAAATAAAATGAAAACACTATTATACATGAGCTAAATATATTATTCAGAAATAACCAAGATCTCATCAAAGAAGCATTTGCAGTGTGCTAAATATACTTCCCTCAACTTCTTCTCAGTAATGACCTGCATTTTAACATCCTTATGGTTATGGGAGCCACTAAAAAAATAAGCCAGAAATTATTCTCATAATTTTTAATTAATTTGGAGTGTGCTAAGCAGATTATATGGAAAAGGCCTACCTTCTTATAAAATAGTGTAATGAAACAGGTAAGGCAGTAGCAATAACCAATAATAATATATCCTATAAAGAAGCTGGTGAGAATGATAAGAAGCTGCCTGGAAGAGGTAGCCAACAATAAAGGAATTTTGTTTTGAGGGAAACGCAAAATATTACTAGATTCCCGTTTTGCATTCTACCTTGACTGGCTTGTTAGTATTTGTTATTACAGTTGCACTGTTGCACGTTTTAACACTGCTTGTGCTAGTAAGGATTCTTCCTGCGCAACATTAGAGATGATAACCTGTTCAGAGGCATGGAAATGTAATAAATATAAAAATAATTATCACCAACTATATCATACACATCCAGGAAAATAAAACAATTTTATATTGAAGAAATGTAAATATAAACATGTTTCACGCTTTTTACAGTTGATTCATATAATGCTTAGTTCACACACATTGATCACACACACTAATCCAGTAGCGAAAAAAGACCAGTAAGTAAAGATTGTTCACTTTACCTTAAGAGTGAGAAATTCAACTAAGAAAATAAAACAACCACATAATTTTATAACATAAATTAAACCTTTTGAACTTCACTCACACATAGCTCTTGTTTAGAAGAAGGTGGGCATCACTTCACAATCAAAGAGAATGAGAATGGCCAACATTCAGCTTGATCTTTGTATCTATCTATATATAAGACCTAAAGAAAGAAAATTTGTATAAAAAAATTCAAATAATTAATAGAATAATAACTTGTATTCTCATTTGATTCGAATGGAACCAATTTTCTCGTGAATTGATAGTAACAAAATGGTAAAACTGAGGAGTTGTGGTAGTAAAGGCATGAATTAGCAATAAAGTCAAGGAGGCAAATGACTAAAGTCCAATGAATGTAATCACACAGTTACAGCAGTGTCGGAATAGAAGCCATATTCAACTTCACAAATTCTTAATCCATTATACAAATAAATAACATACAAACTCATAGCCAGGCATATATGCTTTTATATTTTCTAGACTTTAGAACAATGACAATCATAAAACAAAGAACTTACTTAAGGATTAACACCGCATATTGTACTTTATGCTTCCTTTTCTAGACTCTAGACAATATAGAAACAAAAGAAAAGTACAAATCAAATATATCATTTGGTGCACAAAACATGCATGCCTTAAGTTTATAAGGATATATATCTTCATACATGTTGATAGAGAGATTCGATGCCCTCTTTTGTATTTGTGTTGGATAAGTTCTGAAATCCCACAAAAAAATCTAAAAAACACATAACCAAGACTACAAATAAGAACTTGATAGGTTTATCTTTAGCCAATCACATTGTTTATGTTGTTTTCAGCTTTATGCGTAGCCTTTGAATCCTATGCTTCCTTGAGAAAAAATTGAGAAAGAGAAGGAACATGTAAGAGAGAGAAAATTGATTTAGAAACTGGAAATGTCATTAACTGAGTGAAACACATAAGTTCTTGGAAACTTATACATGAGTCTAGGACAGTCTAGAAGCTAAACTACTATACCTAGTTTAAATTAACATAACAGAAGCCTAGCTTATAAAAAAAACATAACAGAAGCCTAAGTGACTTGACATGTTAGCACCATCTACTCTAACATGTAAGAAGAGATGACTAATGAAAAAAGGCATTTACATAGAGAAGTGTGTCTCTCTCAAATGAATAGACACTTATCACTCCTATTGAAGAATATAGAGGAATCTGTTCAGCCATGATGATTCAAGAACCTGCACAATGAGTAGTATAAGAAAACAGAAAGTTTGGTCATTTAACTAAGACATTAAAGAGAAAAAAAAAATTAAAAACAACAAATTAAGAGGCCAAACTTAATGACTTACAGTTGGATTTAGTAATTCAAGTATTTGAATAACTTATCCCAGAGTTCAAGACATAACAAATGTACATATGCCATTCCAGTCTCCAACAAAGCATTTAAATACACCTAGACATCAATGCTTCTCAATCAATCAATTTGAATTGTATAAAGCAAAATTACTATGTATGATGATGACATTTATCAAGATATTCAAATAACTTATCCCAATAGGCAATAAGGATTGCAAACAGAAGTTGTCTTTATAACATGAAATGCTTGCAAATTCAAGAGGGCCCATAAGACAACTACTTCAAGAATCCCAGAGCTGCAAAACCTCCCACTGCAACAGCCTCGGTCCTACTCGTGTGTTGATACCACCCTCCTCCTGAACCTGATCCTGATCCAATCAAAACAGAATATTGGCTTTTATTAAACTCTTAACACAACCACAACCAAAGGTGCAATCGTGCAAATAAATCTTTACAAAAAGAGACCCACCTACCCAGATCCCACGAAACCCATCCCCAACCCCATTTCTCAAATTCCATAATTGCATTTGGCACAACATTTAAAATGAATGAGACAAAGAAATTATACCAGTCCTACACAAACTCATATCATATACTATAGTATATTACATTGCACATTTTCCAACCAGAAAATAAATAATTAAAATCGTTTCCAAAATTCATTTTACATAATTGTCAAATAGGCAGAATCACTTAATAGAGAGGATTCGATCCTCTCCAACCTATCAAATGTCAGTCATTAGGCTATTATTTAAAAGGAACAACAATACAACTTGTCAAGGAAGACTAAACACAAAATTTAGACATTTAAAAGTGAAGACTTTTGTTTAGAAAATTCTTTAAACACAAAAAATACTCACAAAAGGTGAGAGACACTATCAGTGTTTATGTAGTTGTGGGCATGTTGTTTTCTTGCTTCTTCTCTCTCTCTTCTCTGCCACACATCACAGCCTAAAGTCCCAACATTGCAGCAGCTTCCCCACTGCTCCACTTTCAACATGCAGTGCAGACAAGCAAAGGGGCACACAAAAATAAAATTACAAAAAAAAGAGAAAGAATAAAAACACAAAAAATCCATTTTTATAATGCTTACCCAAAAACACATCCACTCATTCATTTACTCTCGTTCAATCTCTCCACAAGAAAAAGTAAAAGAAGAGAAATTAACAGGGATTGAAATGGAAATCGAAAAAGATGAAGGAAAGGTCCTTTTACCCAGAAGCAGTTTTACACATAACACCCTTTCACTGAATCTGTTGGTCGTTGCTATTGTTTTGGAGAGGGAAGCTATCTGAACCCTCCTCAACCATTGGCTGCGCGGCGGTGGTGGTCTCCTCCTGGTAGGGTTTGATGGAAATGAAGAGCGAGAAGTGATTATCGAAGCATTCTGGTGAGACGAGATTGAGAGAGAATGCGAAATGTGGGTAGAGAAAAAGTTGAGAAGATAATAGAGAAAAGAGCAAGAAAGAGGAAAAAAAGGTTGAAGGTGAGTTTTAGAGAGCTGCTAATTGTACACATTTTTTAGACAATAATACCACAACATGTTACAGTAGTGTTACTGTAGCATCACTTTAAATTTGTATAGATACTATTTCACAATTATTATTTAAAATATTTTACGAGGTCTGTATAATTTTTGTTTTATTTGAAAACAAATAAAGATGAAAATAATATTAAAAAAATATTCAATCAATAAATAATAACAATAAGCAATAAGTAATAGTATTCATTCCTAAGGTAGTTGTTTTATGCTTTTTTTGTTTTGTTTTTCAGGGTATCCTTCACGCGCAACTGCGAAGTTATAATTGTTTTATGCTTTGATAATAATTTAAATTATTATATATGTACCAATATTCATATTTTGAAATATTTATTAATACTTTTATATTAATATTATTAACAAAACATAAGAAAAAAAATTATATAATAAGTACCTGTGCGTACCGCATGGGTAACTACACTAGTTCTTCTCACGGGTCCACTCAGCATAAAATTTTCGTGTTTGACTAAAATATACCTTCTGAAAACACGGCAGCTTTGGTCAATGCTCTGAAAATACAGTACCTTTGATCAGTGAAACATAAGAAAATAAAAAAGAATAAACAAATAAAACTAAGTGAAAGATAAACTCCAACAAAAAATATAAAGAGGGGCCACAACTAAATGGGCCCCACATTGCAGTAGAAATAGCAGCTCAACCTTTATGCTAGTATCCATCAAATAATTTTAGAAAAAAATGAAAGTAATGATTGTCTCCATAAATATAGTATTTCTGTAAGTGCTTTTGTATTTATTTCCGTAAGTACTTTTGTATTTATCCGATTTACATTTTAATTACGGAAACTGATTTTCCGTAAGTGTTAAATTTTTCTCACTTGCGGGAAATATAGTTTCCGTAAGTGTGCTTATTTTTTTATTAAGTTTTTTTATTAATACCTAATGATATAATTAGGGTTTGTGGTTCGGGGTTCGGGGTTTCGATTTTGGGTTTCGGGTTTCGGGGTTCGGGTTTCGGGGTTCGGGTTTCGGGGTTCGGGTTTCGGGTTTAGGGTTTAGAGGTTAGGGGTTGGGGGTTGGGGGTTAGGGTTTAGGGGTTTGGGGTTTAGGGGTTAGGGGTTGGGGGTTAGGAGTTGGGGTTTAGGGTTTGGGGTTTAGGGTTGGGGTTTAGGGTAGTTAATAGGGCAGAAATTTGAATGATGCGTCGCCGACACGAGGGCCGTGTGATCGGACGAGTTATCATGAATCATCAAAGCAACAGGCAGAGCCTGCGTCGACCTTTTATCTAATAAATTCAACCATTCTAGAAGTCGGGGTTTGTTGCACGTATTAGCTCTAGAATTACTACGGTTATCCGAGTAATAGATACCATCAAAAAACCATAACTGATTTAATGAGCCATTCGCAGTTTCACAGTCTGAATTAGTTCATACTTACACATGCATGGCTTAATCTTTGAGACAAGCATATGACTACTGGCAGGATCAACCAGGTAGCATCCACCAACAACTATGCCCGAAGTGCAAGTGTTGTCACGGCAAGCGGAAAATCAACCCATGCACCACGGCAAGCGTCGTTCATGGCAAACGATAATTCCGAGGGACTCGACGGGGCACAATCAAGAGCCCACGTTAGCCACATGCACCGCATCCAGGAGAACAGTAGATACCAATGACCACGTGAGTTGTACAACACACAACACAAGCAAAACACTAGTACTACTTTCAAATCCACTAAACCTCACAAAGGAAGCCTAGATGGACCGAGTCTTACAAGGCACATGAATACCGCCAAATGGGTAGGCAACACAGGAACCACAACACACGCCAAGGCCACCGCAACACAAGGCGAAGCTGACATGGATTTCTGTCTGACCATTCAATGACCACGAGCACGGAGCCAGCCATCACAAACATCCCGACCACCACTCACATGCCATCACGTTTGCAAGACACAATACAGCCGAACGAACCACGCCCCGCATTGCCAGGCGAGACCAATATTCGAAGCCAACATTTTTAATTCGGTTGACCAACAACATCGCGAGGATCCTTTCCAATGCGCCTTCAGCCGATCTAGTGTTGGACACCCCTTCCAAAGTGACTTCAGGACGAACACCCGTCTCTTGTGTTCGTCTCTTGGTGCTTCGGCTCCGCCACGGAAGGCATCACCCAACACCACGTCCATCCACAAGCAAGGTCGGGGAACCGCGCACCCACAGCCTCATCGCACCATCGAGAGTACCCCACGAAATTGATAAATATCGAAAGCCAACATTTTTAAAAACCAAAAACATCGCGAGGATCCTTTCTAATGCGCCTTCAGTAGATCTGGTGTTGGACACCCCTTCCAAGGCCACTTCAGGACGAACACTCGTCTCTTGGTGCTTCGATCCTCCCCGGAAGACATCGCCTAACACCACGTCAACATCGCAAGTATCCCTTGCAATGCGCCTTCACCCGATCTAGTGTTGGGAACCCCTAACAAGGCCATTTCAGGACGATCACCCGTCTCTTGGTGATTTGGCTCCGCCCCGAAAGGCATCACATAACACCACGTCCATCCACAACCAAGGTCGAGGAGGCGGGCACCCACAGCCTCACCACACCATCGAGAACCCCACGAAATTGATAAATATCGAAAGCCAACATTTTTAAAAACAAAAAACATCACGAGGATCCTTTCCGATGCGCCTCAGCCAATCTAGTGTTGGGAACCCCTAACAAGGCCACTTCAGGATGATCACCTGTCTCTTGGTGCTTCGGCTCCGCCCCGGAAGGCATCACCTAACACCACGTCCATCAACAACCAAGGTCGAGGATCCGTGCACTGTTGTGACGCCGGCAAGTGTACCGGGTCTTCGTAAGTAATAAAATAAACACGGTAAGTAATTACCGAGGTCGAACTCAGGGATTGGGCTACCAATTCGACTAATCCGCGGGAAATCAGATATGTTTGGTCAAGTTACAGAAGGTGGTTGAGAGAGAGAGATTGATGTCGCAATTCAAGTAACAAATCGATTAAAGCTAAGGTGTTTAAAATTCAGAAATTAAAATATCCAAGGTCTCAAATCCACCTACCCAATCATGTATAGTACCCAAGTGATGATGTATTCCTCCCTAAGTTCAATTATAATGTCAACCGGGACCCCCAAATTCTCCTATATCCACTGTCGTGCCCAATAGGACGTATTCGACGATTGGATTAATTACTTACTAGGTCTCATAATCCTAATCTCGAATTCTATTAATTCTTGTTCCCTATAAAGTTGCACTAATCTCCTAATTCCACTGTCGTGCTCATTATTCGATTAGTGATCCCAATTCAAGTTCTAAAACGCGAATCGCCGTTCGGCCTCAAACACGTTTAACTAATTAATCACGCAACACATATGATCAATGCATTCAAATCAGAATTGGAAAACATTCATAAGAGAAGGGGAGAAAAACATACATCACAAGAACACTACACCGCCATGGGTGGCTTCATTGATCCCTCGGACGAGGGGATTAGTTCCTCATGCCCGTGACAACACACGAACAATCGGCAACAATCTCCATAATAAAATACGAAAAGAAAAGAAAAGGGAGACGCAGCTCCAGAAACAAGGATTCGCTCTTAAACTACTCTGAAAAAGTGGAAAAACCTTCCTCCTAAATCTGATCTGCAACAGCCTTTAAATAAGGATTCTGTTTCTCGCCCGCTCGCGGGTCGAGCTTATCCTCGCGACGCGAATTTTAGTTTGGCGTGCATTCAAATCTTGGATCTCGCGGGGCAAGCGTCTATTCGCGAGGCGAATTGCAGTTTTGGCTCCATCCTAAGTTTGAATGATCGCGTGGCGAATTGTGATTGGCGAGGCGAGTCTCCAAACCCTAATCTGTCATAGCCGTGATATTCATCACGGCTAGGCCGTGATGGTCTTTGTCTTCCAGGGTCTTCAGGATCTCGCGAGGCGAGACACCTCTCGCGGGGCGAGACTTCAATTCTAGGCTGTGACCTTCATCACGGCTAGGCCGTGATTGTCTCTGACTTCCAGGTCTTCATGTGTCGCGGGGCGAGAATATTTTAGCGGGGCGAGCCAGAAGTGATGACTTTTGCTGCTTTGTTGACCTTCAGGCTCGCGGGGCGAGCATCCACTCGCGAGGCGAGTGTCTCCAGACTTGCAATTTCCACTGCTTTTTGACTTTCCTTGACTCCCGGAGCTTCACCTATTGACCTGAAAACACCAAAAGCAACCAAAAGCATAATTCTATCCAAAATAAGCTAAAAACTACACAAAAGACGCAAAACGAGTCAAAGTCCAACTTAGGAACAAAACAAGGTAAATTTGGGCGAAAACGAGAGTGAACTCGACTGATTGGCACATAAACCCTAGTTCATCTAGTCATAAAACTAGATAAGCCAGAGGCTTATCAAAACACCCCAAGCTTAAACCTTGCTTGTCCCCAAGCAAGCTTAAAACTCAAAAAGAACTCAAGACTTGACAAGCCTAAAGGAATCAATCGATTTCACACAAATTTCATGCAATCAAAACAGTTTTTCTCCAATGATCTCCCCCCTACATTAATGTAATCCCCACATTCATTTACTTTAAACATTTGAGAACTTCATCATTCATGCCATCATTACTCTAAGTTGAGGCTCAAAGATACACACAAAGGAAGATCACCTAATTCAAACAATTGCCTTCCTCACAAGGGTATGTAAAATTTCACTCATTCGCTCAATTTCGTCAAGGCTATCAACTTTTCACTCAATTTCACGTATCAAGAGCACTTCCCATGAATTTGATTTTCATCTCAAAAATGGTTCCCACGAAAACATGCATGCAACATCAGAAGGTCTTTTAAAGGTTGTAATGGGGCCTGGCTCAGGGTAGGATATACAAGGATACTAGGCTTAAGTCCCTAGGAACTAAGAGAGCATGCGAATTTGACATACATTCCACTCTAATTCCTTTTTCCATTTTTCTTTTTGCCTCGGGTGACTACAGCCCTTTCCTTGCTAATCTTTTTTTGTTTTGCCCCTTTTTCTTTGGCAATATATATATTTTTTTTTTCTCTTCTTTTTTTTTCTTTTTTTCACCTTGGGTTCCAACCTTTATTTTCTTTTTCTCACCCCAATATGACACATCACCTTGTAGCAACCCCAAACTTAGTTTCTCACAACCTTTCTCTTGCTCACTTCCATGCTCTCCTAATCCTAAGATCGGGTTAACATGGTTTTTTTCAGATTTTCGGCTTGTAATATAGGGTCATCAAGAAACAATAGGCTAATTAGGCTCAATGTGGCTGACTAGGGAACATGCATGAGGGATGGTCCTTTTTAGGCCAAGTAGTTATTCAAAGAAAATTGCCTAAATCATTTGATGCAACACATAAACATGCAAACCATATAGAGATTCAAGCAAATTCGGGAAAGTGCAACTTAACAGTGATTCACACAATCAAAAACAAAGTTGGAGGCTCAAATCCTCACCTGGACATTTTGCAAATTGTTTGACCGAGATACGATTCCTAGTGTGTGCACCCCCTCACCCCAAACTTATCATAAATCAAGTAATCACAATAAAACTTTCAAAGTTTAGTTTTCAATTTTTTCACATGGGGATCAACTTTTCTAAATTCAGAACCTAGGGGGAAATCATCAATGGTCAAATAATTCATGCAATCAATCTATGCTCAATTTAATCAAAATCCAACAAGCTTGCCGACACGACATTCATACACAAACTCTTGATCTTCTCAAATTATTCAAGAGCGACAAACAAAAACAAAACAAAAATAAAAAACAAAACAAAAGTTAGGAAAAGAGAGGGATACCTAGCTTGGGTTGCCTCCCAAGTAGCGCTTGTTTAACGTCCCGAGCCTGACTTATTAAGAAGCATCCACCTGGATCCCATAGTCTGTGGTACAAAGGCCAAGAGATGCTCACCATGTGAGATTTTCCACCCGGATCAAATGGTAATTGGAGTGGAGATTGTAGCAGCAGTATGAGTTTATCCTCAACTCCACCCAGCCAGTGTGTGAAAACTCCATTGACCTTTGTAATTATGAATTCACTTCCTCTCGGGTCAAATGGTGTTTTCTCGAGGAAGTGTGCCGATGAGTGGGAGGGTCTAACTTACCCATGTCCACACATGCATGTAAGCCAACATAGTTATCCAATGCATTAATTTCAGGTTGCTTGGCAAGCATGGTGGAATCCCCTACCACTTTATCCGCATTTTGATCTCTACCCCCTTGCTCCATTGCCTTGTCCTTTGCCAACTACTCTTCCTTAGGTTGCTCTTCCTCAACATGTGGCTGTTCCTGGGCCTTGTCGCTTGTCAATTCCTTTTCCTCCGGTTGTTCTTCCTCAACATGTGGTAGTTCTTCCTCAACTCCCCGAGAACTAGTTACATCCCAGTCATATCCCAACACCCCACTGCTTCTAGTTGTTGTGGCATTGCATTGGTTCTTAGGGTCGTTCTCGGTATCAACTGGGAAAGTCTCTGGGGGATGCTCATTTAGTTGCCTTGCGAGTTGGGCAATCTTCATCTCTAATGCCGCATTCGCCTTCTCAAATGATGTGGCCATCTTATCAATGGCTGCGTTTGTATTGATTGACACTTTCTCAAGTGTCGCACTCAACTTCTCAAAAGCCAACTCCCAAGGTTGTCTTCCACCATTCTGTTGAGGTTGTTGTTGCCAATTTTGTTGAGGTTGTGGTTGCCAGGCTAGACCATCGTCAGCATTACTCCAAGCGAAATCCGGATGGTCTCTACTCATATCACCCCAATACTGATTCTGACTCTGATAGTTGTTCTGGGGCACGCTGTCATAGAAATTATGCCATGGTTCCACATATTCTTGAGAGAAGTAGAACGGACAACTCCAAGTGTCATGGTTCCCATTACAATATTCGCAACCCGGAAGCATTCCTTCGTGTACCTCGCATACAAAACAAGGCAAGACCAAGTGAAATCATAGAAGTAGAGAGAGATAATGGTGAATAAAAATAAAATAATATAAAATAAAATAAAAATTAGCTTAACCAAACAATCAAGTTTCCTAAAAATTAGGAAAACTGGTGTGCCAATCCCCGGCAACGGTGCCAAAAACTTGTTGTGACGCCGGCAAGTGTACCGGGTCGTCGCAAGTAATAAAATAAACACGGTAAGTAATTACCGAGGTCGAACTCGGGGATTGGGCTACCAATTCGACTAATCCGCGGGAAATCAGATACGTTTGGTCAAGTTACAGAAGGTGGTTGAGAGAGAGAGATTGATGTTGCAATTCAAGTAACAAATCGATTAAAGCTAAGGTGTTTAAAATTCAGAAATTAAAATATCCAAGGTCTCAAATCCACCTACCCAATCATGTATAGTACCCAAGTGATGATGTATTCCTCCCTAAGTTCAATTATAATGTCAACCGGGACCCCCAAATTCTCCTATATCCACTGTCGTGCTCAATAGGACGTATTCGACGATTGGATTAATTACTTACTAGGTCTCATAATCCTAATCTCGAATTCTATTAATTCTTGTTCCCTATAAAGTTGCACTAATCTCCTAATTCCACTGTCGTGCTCATTATTCGATTATTGATCCCAATTCAAGTTCTAAAACGCGAATCGCGGTTCGGCCTCAAACACGTTTAACTAATTAATCACGCAACACATATGATCAATGCATTCAAATCAGAATTGGAAAACATTCATAAGAGAAGGGGAGAAAAACATACATCACAAGAACACTACACCGCCATGGGTGGCTTCATTGATCCCTCGGACGAGGGGATTAGTTCCTCATGCCCGTGACAACACACGAACAATCGGCAACAATCTCCATAATAAAATACGAAAAGAAAAGAAAAGGGAGACACAGCTCCAGAAACAAGGATTCGCTCTTAAACTACTCTGAACAAGTGGAAAAACCTTCCTCCTAAATCTGATCTGCAACAGCCTTTAAATAAGGATTCTGTTTCTCACCCGCTCGCGGGTCGATCTTATCCTCGCGACGCGAATTTTAGTTTGGCGCGCATTCAAATCTTGGATCTCGCGGGGCGAGCGTCTATTCGCGAGGCGAATTGCAGTTTTGACTCCATCCTAAGTTTGAATGATCGCGTGGCGAATTGTGATTGGCGAGGCGAGTCTCCAAACCCTAATCTGTCACAGCCGTGATATTCATCACGGCTAGGCCGTGATGGTCTCTGTCTTCCAGGGGCTTCAGGATCTCGCGAGGCGAGACACCTCTCGCGGGGCGAGACTTCAATTCTAGGCTGTGACCTTCATCATGGCTAGGCCGTGATTGTCTCTGACTTCCAGGTCTTCATGTGTCGCGGGGCGAGAATATTTTAGCGGGGCGAGCCAGAAGTGATGCCTTTTGCTGCTTTCTTGACCTTCAGGCTCGCGGGGCGAGCATCCACTCGCGAGGCGAGTGTCTCCAGACTTGCAATTTCCACTGCCTTTTGACTTTCCTTGACTCCCGGAGCTTCACCTATTGACCTGAAAACACCAAAAGCAACCAAAAGCATAATTCTATCCAAAATAAGCTAAAAACTATACAAAAGACGCAAAACGAGTCAAAGTCCAACTTAGGAACAAAACAAGGTAAATTTGGGCGAAAACGAGAGTGAACTCGACTGATTGGCACATAAACCCTAGTTCATCTAGTACCCCACGAAATTGATAAAAATCGAAAGCCAACATTTTTAAAAACCAACAACATCACGAGGATCCTTTCCGATGCGCCTTCAGTCGATCTGGTGTTTGAGCTCCCCCTCACAAGGCAACTTCAGGACGATCAGGCATCTCTTGGTGCTTCGGCTCCGCCCCGGAAGGCATCTTCTAACACCACGTCCATCCACAACCAAGGTCGAGGAGCCGCACACCCACAGCCTCGCCACACCATTGAGTACCCCACGAGATTGATAAATATCGAAAGCCAACATTTTTAAAAACCAACAATATCGCGATGATCCTTTCCGATGCACCTTCAGCCGATCTGGTGTTTGAGCACCCCTTACAAGGCCATTTCAGGACGATCACCCGTCTCTTGGTGCTTCGGCTCAGCCTCAGAAGGCATCATCACCTAACACCACGTCCATCCACAACCAAGGTCGAGGAACGGTGCACCCACAGCCTCGCCACACCATCGAGTACCCCACGAAATTGATAAAATCGAAAGCCAACATTTTTAAAAACGAAATTGACAAAATTTCGAAAGCCAACATTTTTAAAACGGGTGCCAGCCACATTGCGAGGATCCTTTATGGTGCGCCTTAAACCGGTTTGGTTTTGGGGACCCCCACCTTGTCACATCCGGACGATCACGCGTCCCTTCGTGTTGCGGATCCGCCCCGAAGGGCATAACCTAACACAACGTCCATCCACAACCAAGGTCGAGGAGCCACACCCATGAATCCTCAACATACCATGGAAAATCCCCACAAAAATGGTCCAATCCGATGCCCACATTTTTCCCCGCGCCCGCCTCCAGGTCCCGCCCCTGGCCCACCTCTCGGGCCGCCACGGGCCCGCCTGCGCGCATAATATGCAAAGACCCATTTTCCTGCACAAGACATCCTTTTTGCTGGGGAGCCATACTCTTTTTTTCCAAGCTAGAGGTCGAATTTTGGCATATTTTTTGCAGGAATGATTATAAAAATGGGATCTAGGGGACGAAAAATTTATCGAATTTTTCACCACACCATTTTTTAAAAATAAATTTTCAAAGTGGAAAACCGAAACAATTCCAAAAAAATGGAAAATGGGTATAGCCATCAAATTTTGAGCTGATTTTTTGCAGGCACACTACTTATAATAGTCCCAAGGTGCCCACAAAGTTTCGTGGCATCTCATGAAGGTTGTGATTTTTTATGATTTTTCAACCGAAATCAAGGATATGCGACAGTTCGACGACAAGGAACCTAGGCTACAAATTGAATTTTGGCCTGAATTTTTGCAGGCACTATTGCTATATTATTTCCAGCTTTACCTCCAAATTTTGTTGCATTTCATTGAGGGGTTGGAGTTTTGGAAAATTTTAGCCGAAATGTGGTATACTAGCATACTTAAACATGTGGTGGACATTGGTTTACAGGTTTTCTTTTCCACCACGACTTCTAAAAAGTCTAGGGGGGTCAGGGGAATGCTCTCAAGCTTGTATCACAACATTTGCCCGTCGGTGCTCGGTGCATCTGCGACGTGTGCCGAGCACGGTGGTCATGCACGAGTCACGGGTGATGCAATGTAACACTTTCAACCTCGGTGCACGAGTCACTAGCCACCCAAAATGAACCTCCAATTTCCAGCACCAACACCTTCAACCATTCAGTGCCATGTGCACCAGACCCTTGCAACCTTGGTACCTGTCTGCACCGACCGAGCCAAGTCAGGAATCTGGTGCACCACACCGAGCCAAGTCATGAATCTGGGGCACCACACCGAGCCAAGTCATGAATCTGGTGCACCACACCGAGCCAAGTCATGAATATGGTGCACCACACCGAGCAAAACCAGGAATCTGGTGCACCACACCGAGCCAAACCATGAATCATGTGCACCACACCGAGCCAAGTCATGAATCCGGTGCACCAGACCGAGCCAAGTCATGAATCTGGTGCACCACACCGAGCCAAGTCGGGAATCTGGTGCACCACACCGGGCCAAGTCAGAATCTGGAGCACCACACCGAGCCAAGTCATGAATCGTGCACCACACCGAGCCAAACCATGAATCGTGCACCAACAGTCGGAAGACCACACCAGCCAAAGATGCACCACACCGAGCCAAGTCAGGAATCTGGTGCACCACACCGAGCCAAACCATGAATCTGGTGCACCAGACCGAGCCAAGTCATGAATCTGGTGCACCAACCGAGCCAATCCATGAATCTGGTGCACCACACCGAGCCAAGTCATGAATCTGGTGCACCACACCGAGCCAAGTCAAGAATCTGGTGCACCACACCGAGCCAAACCATGAATCTGGTGCACCACACCGAGGCAAGTCATGAATCTGGTGCGCCACACCGAGCCAAGTCAGGAATCTGGTGCACCACACCGAGCCAAGTCATGAATCTGTTCCAACACCACAAGCCAAGTCATGAATCTGTTGCACCACACCGAGCCAAGTCATGAATCTGGTGCACCACATCGAGCTAAGTCAGGAATCTGGTGCAACACACCGCGCCAAGTCCTGAATCTGGTGCACCAGACGGTCAATCTGAATCGTGCACCACACCGAGCCAAGTCATGAATCGTGCACCACCGAGTCAAGTCATGAATCGAGTGCACCACACCGATCCAAGTCAGGAATCTGGTGCACCACAGAGCCAATCGAATCGTGCACCACACCGAGCCAAATCATGAATCGTGCACCACACCGAGCCAAATCAGAATCGTGCACCACACGGAGAACTGCACCACACCGAGCCATCGAACGCCCGCGACCAAGCATCGAACGCCCCCCGGCATCGAATCTGCACCACCGCCAAGATCCTGAACGTGCACCACACCGAGCCAAGTCGAATCGTGCACCACACCGAGCCAATCATGAACGTGCACCACACCGAGCCAAGTCAGAATCTGCACCACACCGTCTGAATCTGTGCACCACACCGAGCCAAGTCGAATGTGCACCACACCGAGCTAAGTCTGAACCGTGCACCACACCGAGCCAATCTGAATCTGTGCACCACACCGAGCCAAATCTGAATCGTGCACCACACCGAGCCAAGTCAGAATCGTGCACCACACCGAGCCAAGTCATGAACGTGCACCACACCGAGCCAAACCATGAACTGTGCACCACACCGAGCCAAGTCATGAATCGTGCACCACACCGAGCCAACTGAATCTGCACCACACCGAGCCAAATCTGAATCCCCCAGTCAATGCACCACACCGAGCAAGTAACTGCACCCCCCGATCGTCGTGCACCACACCGAGCCAATCTGAACTGCACCACACCGAGCCAAACCGAATCTGTGCACCACACCGAGCCAAGTCGTGAATCGTGCACCACACCGAGCCAACCGAATCTGTGCACCACACGGAATCTGCACCACACCGAGCCTCTGAACTGCACCACACCGAGCCAAATCATGAATCGTGCACCACACCGAGCCAAGTCGCACCACAGAGCCAAATCTGAATCGTGCACCACACCGAGCCAAACCATGAATCGTGCACCACACCGAGCCAAGTCTGAACGTGCACCACACCGAGCCAAATCATGAACTTGCACCACACCGAGCCAAATCATGAATCGGCACCACACCGAGCCAAACCATGAATCGTGCACCACACCGAGCCAATCTGAATCGTGCACCACACCGAGCCAACGAGGGCCAGTCGAATCGTGCACCACACCGAGCCAAACCTGAATGTGCACCACACCGAGCCAAGTCATGAATCGTGCACCACACCGAGCCAAGTCATGAATCTGTGCACCACACCGGCCAGTCTGAACTGCACCACACCGAGCCAAGTCATGAATCTGCACCACACCGAGCCAACCTGAATCGTGCACCACACCGAGCCAAGTCGAATCCCCGGCCAGTCGAATCGTGCACCACGCCAGACGTGCACCACACCGAGCCAATCAGAATCTGCACCACCGAGCCATCGAATCCCACCACACCGGCCAACCGAATCGTGCACCACACCGAGCCAATCATGAATCTGTGCACCACACCGAGCCAACCAGAATCGTGCACCACACCGAGCCAAGTCATGAATCGTGCACCACACCGAGCCAAGTCGAATCTTGCACCACACCGAGCAATCATGAATCTGCACCACCGAGCCAACCTGAAGGCACCACACCGAGCGAATCGCACCACACCGAGCCAAGTCTGAATCGTGCACCACACCGAGCCATCGAACGTGCACCACACCGAGCCAACCTGAATCGTGCACCACACCGTCGAACCCACACCGAGCCAGTCAGAATCGGCACCACACCGAGCCAATCTGAATCTGCACCACCCTCGATCTGCACCACACCGAGCCAATCTGAATCGTGCACCACACCGGCCAATCAGAATCGTGCACCACACCGAGCCAAGAATCTGCACCACACCGAGCAAATGCCTCGCCCCCCGCTCGAATCGTGCACCACACCGAGCCAATCTGAACGTGCACCACACCGAGCCAAATCGAACTGCACCACACCGAGCCAAGTCATGAATCGTGCACCACACCGAGCCAATCATGAATCGCACCACACCGAGCCAAGAACGTGCACCACCGTCGAACTGCCGCCAATCGAACGGCACCCCGAATCGTGCACCACACCGAGCCAAGTCGAACTGTGCACCACACCGAGCCAAACCATGAATCGTGCACCACACCGAGCCAAGTCTGAATCGTGCACCACACCGAGCCAAGCTGAATCGCCCACACCAGCCAACGAATCGTGCACCACACCGAGTCGAATCTGGTGCACCACACCAAGCCAAACCATGAATCGGGGGCACCACACCGAGCCAAGACATAATCCAGTGCACCACACCGAGCCAAGTCAAGAATCTGGCGCACCACACCGAGCCAAGTCTGGAATCTAATGCACCACACCGAGCCAATCAGAATCGTGCCCACACCGAATCGTGCACCACCCGAACGTGCACCACACCGAGCCAAATCGAATCGCCACCCGAGCCAATCTGAATCTGCACCACACCGAGCCAATCAGAATCTGCACCACACCGAGCCAAGTCAGAATCTGCACCACCGACCAGCACCACACCGAGCCAAACGAATCGTGCACCACACCGAGCCAAGTCATGAACTGTGCACCACACCGAGCCAATCGAATCGTGCACCACCAGTGAATCTGCACCACACCGAGCCAATCGAATCTGCCACACCGAGCCAATCGATCGTGTGCCCACACCGAGCCAGTCGAACTGCACCACACCGAGCCAAATCGATTGCACCACACCGAGCAAGTCATGAACTGTGCACCACACCGAGCCAGACCATGAATCGTGTTCACCATACCGAGCCAAGTCATGAATCTGCACCACACCGAGCCAAGTCATGAATCTTGCACCACCCGAGCCAAGTCATGAATCGGGCACCACACCGCAATCAGAATCGTGCACCACACCGAGCCAAGTCATGAATCGTGCACCACACCGAGCCAAATCAGAATCTGTGCACCACACCGAGCCAAGTCATGAACGTGCACCACACCGAGCCAATCATGAATCGTGCACCACACCGAGCCAAGTCATGAATCGTGCACCACACCGCAAATCATGAATCTGTGCACCACACCGAGCAAGTCAAATCGTGCACCACACCGAGCCAAGTCTGAATCGTGCACCAGCCAGTCGAATCGTGCACCACACGAGCCAAACCTGAATCGTGCACCACACGAGCCAATCTGAATCTGCCACACCGAGCAAGTCTGAATCTGGCACCACACCGGAAGCACCCGACAACCTGAATCTGCACCACACCGAGCCAAGTCTGAATCTGCACCACACCGAGCCAAGTCATGAATCTGCACCACACCGATCAGATCTGCACCACACCGTCAATCGAATCTGCACCACACCGAGCCAATCGAACGTCTGTGCACCACACCGAGCCAAACCATGAATCGTGCACCACACCGAGCCAAACCATGAATCGTGCACCACACCGAGCCAGTCGAATCTGCACCACCGAGCCAAGTCATGAATCGCACCACCGAGCCAGTCAATCTGCACCACACCGAGCCAAATCTGAACTGCACCACACCGAGCGAAATCATGAATCGTGCACCACACGATCGAATTCGTGCACCACACCGAGCCAAACCTGAATCTGTGCACCACACCGAGCCAACTGAATCTTGCACCACACCGAGCCAAGTCGAATGCCCCGGCCAATCGAATCGTGCACCACACCGAGCCAAGTCGAACGTGCCCACACCGGCCATCAACCCCACTGTGCACCACACCGAGCCAATCTGAATCTGTGCACCACACGCCCGAACGTGCACCACACCGAGCCAAGTCAGGAATCTGCACCACACCGAGCCAAGTCAGGAATCTGGAGCACCACACCGATCCAAACCATGAATCTGGTGCACCACACCGAGCCAAACCTGGAATCAGGTGCACCACACCGAGCCAAGTCAGGAATGTGGTACACCACACCGAGCCAAACCCGGAATCTGGTGCACCATACCGAGCCAAACCAGGAATCTAGTGCACCAGACCGAGCCAAGTCATGAATCTGGTGCACCACACCGAGCCAAGTCAGGAATCTGGTGCACCACACCGAGCCAAGTCAGGAATCTGTTGCTCCACACAGAGCCTAGTCAGGAATCTGGTGCACCACACCGAGCCAAATCATGAATCTGTGCACCACACCGAGCCAAGTCATGAATCAGGGGCACCACACCGAGCCAAATCATGAATCTGCTGCACCACACCGAGTCAAATCTGAATCTGCACCACACCGAGCCAAACCATGAATCTGTGCACCACACCGAGCCAAGTCATGAATCAGGTGCACCACACCGAGCCAAGTCAGGAATCGTGACCACACCGAGCCAAGTCAGGAATCCTCTGCACCACACCAACCAAATCGTGTGAATCTGCTGCACCGGACCGAGCCAAGTCAGGAATCTGGTGCACCAGATCGAGCCAAGTCATGAATCTGGTGCACCACACCGAGCCAAATCATGAATCTAGTGCACCACACCGAGCCAAATCATGAATCTGGTGCACCACACCAAGCCAAGTCAGGAATCTTGTGCAACACACCGAGCCAAACAATGAATCTGATGCACCACACCGAGCCAAGTCAGGAATTTTGTGCACCACACCGAGCCAAACTCGGAATCTGGTGCACCACACCGAGCCAAGTCCTGAATCTGGTGTACCACACCGAGCCAAGTCAGGAATCTGGTGCACCACACCGAGCTAAACCATGAATCTGGTGCACCACACCGAGCCAAGTCTTGAATCTGGTGCACCATACCGAGCCAAGTCAGGAATCTGGTGCACCACACCGAGCCAAATATGGAATCCGGTGCACCAGAACCTGGCTACCTTGGTTTCTGTCTGCATCGACCGAGCCAAATCAGGTACTTGGTGCGCCGGGGTCCCATGCCCGATGCACCTTTCCCTCGTTCCCTTGGTTCCTTTCCGCACAGACCGAGCCAGATCCGGCACCCGGTGCACCATTACCTCGTTCCCTTGGTTCCTTTCCGCATAGACCGAGCAAGATCCAGCACCTGGTGCATCCGGGGACCCGGCCCTGGTGCGCCATTCCCTCGTTCCTTTGG
>JAUPTC010000860.1:0-5000 GCA_030762895.1 Sophora flavescens | reverse complement strand
ATTTTTTATGATTTTTCAACCGAAATCAGGGATATGCGACAGATCGACGACAAGGAACCTATGCTATAAATTGAATTTTGACCTAAATTTTTGCAGGCACTCTTGCTATATTATTTCCAGCTTTACCAACAAATTTCGATGCATTTCATTGAGGGGTTGTAGTTTTGGAAACTTTTAGCCGAAATGTGGTATACTAGCATACTTAAACATGTGGTGGACCCTGGTTTACAGGTTTGCTTTTCCACCACGCCTTCTAAAAAGTCTACGGGGGGTCAGGGGAATGCTCTCAAGCTTGTATCGCAACATTTTCCTGTCGGTGCTCGGTACATCTGCGACGTGTGCCGAGCACGGTGGTCATGCACGAGTTACGGGTGATGCAATGTAACACTTTCAACCTTCGTGCACGAGTCACTAGCCACCCAAAATGAACCTCCAACTTCCGGCACCAACACCTTCAACCGGTCAGTGCCATGTGCACCAGACCCTTGCAACCTTGGTTCCTGTCCGCACCGACCAAGCCAAATCAGGAATCTGGTGTATCACACCGGGCCAAATCAGGAATCTGGTGCACCAGACCGAGACAAGTCAGGAATCTGGTGCACCACACCGAGCCAAATCATGAATCTGGTGCACCACACCGTGTCAAACCTTGAATATGGTGGACCACACCGAGCCAAGTCAGGAATCTGGTGCACCACACCTATTCAAACCATGAATCTGGTGCACCAGACCGGGCCATGTCATGAATCTAGTGCATCAGACTGGGCCAAGTCATGAATCTGGTGCACCAGACCGAGCCATATTAGGAATCTGGTGCACCACACCGAGGCAAACCATGAATCTGGTGCACCACACAGGATCAAGTCATGAATCTGGTGCACCAGATGGAGCCAAACCATGAATCAGGTGCACCAGACCGAGCCAAGTCAGGAATCTGGTGCACCACACCGAGCCAAGTCAGGAATCTGGTGCACCAGACCGAGCCAAGTCAGGAATCTGGTGCACCAGACCGAGCCAAGTCAGGAATCCAGGGCACCACATCGAGCCAAGTCAGGAATCTGGTGCACCACACCGAGCCAAATCAGGAATCCGGTGCACCACACCGAGCCAAGTCAGGAATCTGGTGCACCAGACCGAGCCAAGTCAGGAATCAGGTGCACCAGACCGAGCCAAGTCAGGAATCTGGTGCACCACACCGAGCCAAGTCAGGAATCTAGTGCACCACACCGAGCCATGTCAGGAATCTGGTGCACCACACCGAGCCAAACCATGAATCTGATGCATCACGCATGATCAAGCCATGAATCTGGTGCACCAGACGGAGCCAAGTCAGGAATCTGGTGCACCACACCGAGCCAAGTCATGAATCTGGTGTACCAGATCGAGTCAAGTCAGGAATCTAGTGGACCAGAACGAACCAAGTCAGAAATCTAGGGCACCACACCGAGCCAAGTCAGGAATCTGGTGCACCACACCGAGCCAAGTCAGGAATCTAGGGTGTAACAGCCTGATTTTAATTATGTTGTTCAACTGGTTAAAATATAATTAATTATATTTTAATGTGAGGGTTAAAAAGTGTTTTTTGAATAAAACAAAATAATATTCATAGTCTACTTTATGGTAGAGGGTTACGGTAAAATTTTCGGTTGAAAATTCAGACGAAAGCCGGTCTGCGTTTTCATTGCCGGTACAAGTTTACTGTGCAGAAAACCTAATTTTGTCCCGTGAACGAGATAGTTAGTGTTTTTATTATATTTCCTTCAACTTTGGTTATTTTGAAAATTTTCGTTCAAAAATGAAATAAAATAAAATATTTTATTCGGGTGAATACGTCAGTAATATACGATCCGAACTGTAACTGGGTACGAAATGGAGCAGACTAGGGGACATAAAAGAGATGAGGTGAATTGTTATTGAAAGGAGGCATGGTTGTAGAAGCTTTATGTCACATCCATAAAAGTATCATCATTACTTTTTTTCAAAATTTACTATGTTATAATCAATTAAGTCATTCCTTTCAACTTTTGCCAACCAAACATGACATAACTCAAAACTTGGCCTCCAAGCACTCATTTCTCTCCCTCAAAACCGTGGCCCTCTCTCTCTCCCTATATATCACACTTTCATTTTCTTCAACTCACTTTTTCTTCTCCAAAAACACTATTTCTTCATCTTCTTCCTTTCTCTTCAAACTTCATACTCATAAAGCTTGCATTTTTATTCATCTTTCCAACTCAAGTTCTTCACAAAATTTGATCCTTGTATCATTGGTAACACTCTTATGTCAATATTTTTGCAAGTTTCTTCTTTTACCTTATGGTTTACTCTACTTTTTCTTTAAGTGTTTTTAATGGGTTTTCAACTTCTAAATTCTCTAGAAAATTGTAGAAAAATCCTTTTGAGTTGAAACCACTTTCTATAGTCTTGTATTAACTTATATTTTCACATAATAAGAGTTTGTATAAAACAAAAATTTCTACCTCTTATTTCCAAGGATGGCCGAAACCTATACATGGTGGCCTAGGAAGTTTTGTTTCAACTTTTTGAAAGATGATAATGTATTTGAGCTTCTAGATCCCTCTTGGTCTTAAATCTAAAGTCTTGAAAGGTTTGAAAATCTCTAGCTTATTTATCCAAGGATGGCCAAACCTATATGGTTTTGGACCTAGGATGCTGGAGTTCAACTTTCTAACTATGATCATGGATTTAGACCTCTTAATATTCTGTGATGCCAAACCTAAGGGTTTTCATAAAACAAAAGGCTTTTCCTCATTCTCCTAGGCTAGGCCAAAACTCAATGTTTTGGATCTAGGATGTTTGAGTTTTCATTTTCCAAAATGATCATGGACTTGAAGATCCTTAAGACATTAGGATGCTAGGTCTAAAAGATTGGAATGTTTAGAGATTTCTAACCTAGTTATCTTATGATGGCCGAACCTATGAGGTTTATGGACCTAGGATGTTTGTTTTTTATTTTTCCAAGATGATTATAGATTAAAGCTCCTTAATGTTAAAGGATGCTATGTCTAAAAGATTGGATTATTTAAAGATTTCTAGCCTAGAAATCCTATGATGGCCGAACCTAAGGTTTATGGACCTAGGATATTTTGTTTTCTTTTATTTTCTTTTATTTTCAATATGATCATGGATTTGAGCTCCTCAATACATTGGGATGCAAAATCTAAGAGATTGGAAGGTTTAAAGTTTTCTAACCTATTTTACTATACAAGGCTGAAACCTAACCTAAGAGTTTGGATGATTTTATTCAATATTTTCAAGTTATAACAAATTATCTAAGTCACCTAGAACCTAAGAGTTAAGTATCTAAAATCTTAGAGTGTGAAATGAAACCTATCTCTCATTAGATTTAAATGGCCGAACCTACCTAATGAAAACATAGGTGAGTTTATTTGATTGAGTTGTTTTTATGTTGTTTGGTTGAAGGTGGTGTTAACACCTCGTGGTCGGATAACGAGGAGCTAGGAATTCGAGCTTTCGTTTCTAACTCAGGTAGGGGAAAGAATCAACCTATCGTCGGAATCGATAAGTAGTAGATTATGTAATAATTATGTAGGGCGACCTAAACCTTACTAGAAGTCGAATAATCGACAAGACCAGAATCGCTTTAAATTGCTTTTATAAAACATCCATGGTGATTCGGGGATTGTAGGTTGATCGATATTAGGTTGATGTTTATACTGTTGATGGTTGATTTGAGTTTTATTATCTTTATTGATCTGATTTAGTGCTATGTTGATGTTTTGAAATATCTTTGATTGACTTGATGTTATGCATGATCTGTCTGGTATTTATTTTATGCTTAGTGGATTAAGCGAAGATATATAAGTGGTCTAAGAGATGAGTTGTTTTAGGCGTGAGGATCATGATGATTTTTAGAGGTGCCTAACCTGCATGAAATATGTTAAAGAGGTGTTGTGACATAGAGCATGTGTTGAGGTCTTGATGAGAGGTTAAGGCACTAGGTTATGACCATAGGAGTCTGCGAGGTTCATAAGTTGTGTTGTTTCTATACCGTATGTGGGACACATACAAGACCCGAAGTCCTTGTGGGACCGACCAAAGGGTAAACTTAACTTGTGCAGCTACGAGTGTCATTGCTTTGCATGAGAACCTCTGGGAGTGGACGAGGTGTGCACCGGGATCATCGTGCAGCTATAGTGTCACGCTTTGCGTGAGAGTTCTTACCATGGTGAAGGTGTGCACTAGGATAATCGTGCAGCTATAGTGTCATTGCTTTGCATGAGCACCCACGGTCCGGGGTGTGCACCGGGTTTAATGTGTAGCTATAGTGTCATTGCTTTGCATGAGCATTCTCACCATGACTAAGGATGTGCACAGGGAATGGGACGTGTCGCTTGGACGACTGACCGATAACCATAACTATGATAGGGAAACCATAGCCATTTTCAGTATCAAGTTTTAGTTGCAGGAGTGAGGGTAGGATGGATATAAGAATTTTATGGAAGATGGATGACTTGACTGATGTTGTGTCTGTGATAATTACTGTATAGTTTACTATGACTCTTTTCCGCTTTTGATGATAGAACTGTTTCTTATCCCCTGTATATTTCTGTATGTTGTATTTTGTCTCCTTGTGGAACCGTACGAGAAGACCCTGTGGATGAACGTAACCAGGAGGAGTTGGATGGAACTCCATACGAACCGGATGTCGGAGGATGAGCTGTGACCCATGGTGATTAGGGTCTAGTTAGTTATAGCCAGTGCGTCTGTGTCGTAAAGCTTTATCTTTCCGCTTATGTTTTGTATAACTACGCACCAGTTCGGGATCCTATTGATGGGATGCCCTGAAACAGTGTTTTGATAACTCTGATGCTTTAAGTATGTTTAATATATTTACGTTTTCATATTCTGTTCTATATGAATCTATTTGCTTAAGAAATTAAGTTATACTTTTTACGTAATTTTCACGTTAAGTGTGCGATTAAGTAAATAAATAATGAGGTTTTAAACTAAATGAC
>JAUPTC010000859.1:0-34023 GCA_030762895.1 Sophora flavescens | reverse complement strand
CTATGTAAATAATAAATAAATGTGATATCTCTGATTCTCATTTTCAATGTCTCTATACATAACAGTTTGATTACCTTATGTTATTTAATTATTTTTTTTGTAAACAATAAATAATGTAGAACCTACTATTGCCTCAATATCGTTACAAGGAACACATGACAATGAAGCTGGATCAAGTGGTGGACATGGTTAGTTATGGACTTTTAGAAATTTAAATACTTAAATATTTGGCGGTTTGCACCTTCTGATATTTATATTTAAATTTTATATATTAATTATTTACTACTATCGTGTTAGTCTGTCATCATTTCTAATATAATGGCAGTCTCTATACAAAAAAAAATTATTACCTTCCGTTATTTAATAATTCTTTTTCCACCAATAAGTAATGCAGAACCTAATATTGCCTTTATTGTGGTTTCAAGGAACACATGAACATGATGCTGGAACAAGTGATGTACACGGTTAGTGATGGACATTTAGAAATAGTAATTAATAAATTTTTGGTAATTTGTACGATATTATTGAATTTCATACATTGAAAATAAATTATTCTGTAAATTCAGTGATCTTAATTTCTTACTATGCACTGTTAAAAATCTGTTATGTATTTTTTTTAAACGCAGCTTTGCAGTTTTATTTCCGACCAAAACATAATAGTGCTAGAGATTTTCTTAATACTTCACCAATGGCCGCTTCCCGTTTGCCACCCCCAAGCACATGTACACGTTGCAATGCACGATTATAGAAGACTTCATATTATGACGTTGTATAAAAAACCGATATTCTACTCTTTTGATAATCAGGTACATCATCTAAAGATATACTCTTATGGGTGGGGTGCCACAGTAACAGCAGATAAGACTCAGCTATGAAATATGGTAAAAAGAGAATTGTGGGCTCAAAGGTTAGAAAGGTAATGTATTATGTATTGTATTCGATATGATAATATACATATTTACTATATAATAAGTTTTATTATTTCATCAGTATATTAAAATACTATCTTTTTTTTACAAAAATTATTAGGAAACTTGAGGCTACATTACCAAACACAAGAGGTCGTCATAGCTCAATGCATTTGGAACAAAAAATGGTCTTACTTGATGATGTAATATGTGTTCTTTTAATAATACATTATATTTGTTATGAATGATTGTGATAATGACTATTCCAAATTTTTGTCTTACATTTTTTATTTATTTTGTAGTTTATTAAACAAAAAAACATTACAGATGATAAAAGGTATGAAGATTTTTTGACAATCGTGACAAGTATGCAACTATTAGAAGTAAATTATGTATTTTTTTTTTTTATATGCTTTGTTACTTTTAATCTTACATAAATCAATGTTCAGTAAATTTATTTTGTTTGTAATACAGGGAAATGAAAAAAGCTTCTGAAAATCGATCCATACATAATCTCCTTATAGATCTAAATGCTGCGATGTCGAGGTCAAATAATAGTTGTAACTAAATTATTTATATTACCTTGGATTTGTTTTTTTATAAGAATATGTATCTTATTTATTTTTACAATTATTTGTAACATGATATTATTAACGCATTGATGTATATAATGTTTGTTTATATTATTACGATACATTGTAAAGTTGAATAAATCTATACAACAAATACACTTAAAAGCATTAGAAATGCGGCCAGACAGGCACGTGAGTGCCTGTCTTGCCGCTAGTATATATATATAGAGAGAGAGGGGTATGGGACGGGTTGGATACTATAGTATCCATACCCACACCCGTAACCATTAAATTTTATGGGTTATGGGTAATCACCGCCTCATACTCATACACATTAAGCAGATAATTATCCTACGCATCATGGATAAATTTTACGAGTACTCATTGGGTCCAATACCCATTGGCATCCCTACTAATTATGTATTCATATTTTTTTGGGTTAATATGTTTTTTGTCCCTATAAAATAATAAAAATTCATTTTTAGTCCCTCATTTTCCAAATGTACAATTTTTGTCCCCGAATTTTCAAAATAGCTCACATTTGGTCCCCTAAAGTTAACTCCGTGACACTTTGTTTCATCTGGTTCTAATCTGTCAAATGAAGTTTCACGTCCTTGTTATGATGTGGAAGCACAACTGACAATAGTGATGTGACACTCCATATGACAGATCAAAATTGGATAAAACGGAATTTATGTTAAGGACCAAAAACATATATTTTAAAAATGAGGGACTAAAAATGAATTTTCACTATTTTTCATGGACCAAAAACATATATAACCTTATTTATTTATTTTATCAATCACTCACATATTTATTAAAAAAAAATTAAGATTTGGAATAATTAGTAAAAATAACTGTAAAAAAAATAATCAGAAATGAATAGCTTTGCATGTTTTGCTGATTTTCAATTCCGCAAATGTGTTTTATTTTTTGTGTACGGCGATTACGCTTATGCAGCCCAATTAAAGTCAATTTACAAACCTAAGATCACAGCAAGTATAGCCCAATGTTATCTTAGGCCCAGAAAATGATACTGATAAAAGGTCAAATAATAGTTGTAACTAAATTATTTATATTACCTTGGATTTGTTTTTTTATAAGAATATGTATCTTATTTATTTTTACAATTATTTGTAACATGATATTATTAACGCATTGATGTATATAATGTTTGTTTATATTATTACGATACATTGTAAAGTTGAATAAATCTATACAACAAATACACTTAAAAGCATTAGAAATGCGGCCAGGCAAGACGTGAGTCAGTGCTGTCTTGCCGCTAGTATATATATATAGAGAGAGAGGGGTATGGGACGGGTTGGATACTATAGTATCCATACCCACACCCGTAACCATTAAATTTTATGGGTTATGGGTAATCACCGCCTCATACTCATACACATTAAGCAGATAATTATCCTACGCATCATGGATAAATTTTACGAGTACTCATTGGGTCCAATACCCATTGGCATCCCTACTAATTATGTATTCATATTTTTTTGGGTTAATATGTTTTTTGTCCCTATAAAATAATAAAAATTCATTTTTAGTCCTCATTTTCCAAATGTACAATTTTTGTCCCCGAATTTTCAAAATAGCTCACATTTGGTCCCCTAAAGTTAACTCCGTGACACTTTGTTTCATCTGGTTCTAATCTGTCAAATGAAGTTTCACGTCCTTGTTATGATGTGGAAGCACAACTGACAATAGTGATGTGACACTCCATATGACAGATCAAAATTGGATAAAACGGAATTTATGTTAAGGACCAAAAACATATATTTTAAAAATGAGGGACTAAAAATGAATTTTCACTATTTTTCATGGACCAAAAACATATATAACCTTATTTATTTATTTTATCAATCACTCACATATTTATTAAAAAAAAATTAAGATTTGGAATAATTAGTAAAAATAACTGTAAAAAAAATAATCAGAAATGAATAGCTTTGCATGTTTTGCTGATTTTCAATTCCGCAAATGTGTTTTATTTTTTGTGTACGGCGATTACGCTTATGCAGCCCAATTAAAGTCAATTTACAAACCTAAGATCACAGCAAGTATAGCCCAATGTTATCTTAGGCCCAGAAAATGATACTGATAAAAGGTTAAATTAAAATCGAATTATTGGCCCATGCAGGTCTCGAACCTGCGACCTTCGCGTTATTAGCACGACGCTCTAACCAACTGAGCTAATAGGCCATTTGTTAATACGTGCTAAAAAGAACTATATCAATAATTATTAAACGAATTATCAATTAAGTTTAGGTTGCAGAAAGAGGAAGGAGAAGAAAGAGAAATGGATAACATTACAGCGAGTGAGGTAGCAGGTTTCGGAGTTGGTACTCTGCTCCTTTGTGCCACCATTGCTGCCCCCAAAATCGACGCTTTCTTCGCTTCTTCTCAGCGCAGGTTAATCTCTCTCTCTCTGAGTCTTTTTTTCTTATTCTTTTTTCATTTTTTTGGGTCCTAATTTTTAAGTCTTTTGACCAAGAAACCCCATTAGAATTTGTGAGATAATAAGTGTTTCTTTTGCATTATTTTCACTAACCCAAGTTTTAACTTGTCTTAAGTGTTCCCCAAATGATATATAAGCTGTCTATTTTGTTTCTGCTCCATTACAATTCATGTTAATATCTATCTCATTCTAACACTGCAACATTTTTATAAACATGAAGACCTTTCTGCACTCTTTAGAACTAACCTTGGTTTTCAACTGTTATTTCTGTTGAATCTTTGGTCTATGGTGCTTAAGGTAATAAAGGGTGCCTATTCAAACTTGTTTCATGTTAAATGCTTTGTACTTTATAACAGCTTAGCAATTTGTAGTACTTTGAAGATTTTTATTTTTCCATATAAGGGAGAGTTTGGATCATGCCTAATTGCCAAAATGTGTTAATCAAGTCCTGCAATAGTTAGTACCGAAATAAGTTATTACATACTTCTCTATCTTCCCTCATTTAAAATTAATATTTCAGGCCAATCTGAGAACTGATTAGCAGCATTCATGAATGAGACTGTTGTAAACATCACTGATTACATCCAGAGGTTCTTTAGTCTTTTGGGGACAATCTTTTTCGTCCAAAAAAATAAAATAAGAATTCATCTGGTGCCTTAGTCAGAACTACTTCTTCTTCTAACAAAAAGGTCGGAAGTTGTATTAAGGATCCGTTTGGATAGGATAACTTACAGCTTATTAGAGTTTTTCTACTGATATAAGTGCTTTTATGTAAAATAAAGCCCTATCCTTGCTGTTAAGCCTGTGTTCTTGGATCCAAATATTACAGGCTTGTGGCGAAGTAAGATTTTCCCATTGTTAGGAATCAGAGTTAGATACGCCCAGTGTCTTGAACACTATGGATGCAAGTGGAAGCATACTTGAATATGTGAAGACTGAAGAACGATAAATAAGAAAATTGTTATGTAATAGAACTTTCACAACATGGCCCACCAATCAGCATTGACTGTAGGACCCACTGACAAATTAGTCCCTATGTGTCACAAGTAACACTCCACATGCACTAGATGCACCACACCAAATGCATCAACATAGGTCAGATGGACAAGTTTAATGGACACACTAACGGTACACATCAACATTCTAACAGCGTGTATAGGACGGAGAGACAAGTGGGGGGACTAACATGACCCTATTTTGTCATTCTCTTGGATTATTTGTGGAGTTTTTTTTTCCTCGGGGACCGAAAGTGGTATATCAAAAATTGCCAGGAACTAAAATGAGCATTTAGTCTATGGTTCCAGAAGTACATACCAAATTTAATGTGAAAAACCCTCTATTACATCGTGTGAAAAAGCCACGAGATAATCTTTGAAAATGCTCCATTATATCTTGGATAATTATAATGCCCTATCTACACTCTTTTACAAGACGTTGTGAGGTACAAAATATAATGTATTCCAGTAAGAGTGTAAGACCCTCTCATATTACAATTGTTGTATTATAGGAAACTAGAGAGTATATCCACAATCCCTAGTGTATTCTCACACACTGCACTCTGGGAATTTCCTCACAATCTCTCTATTTTTCTTGTCACTACCAAAAGTACTTGTTGCTTTTTCTTGTTTGTCTCCAGAAGGAGGATTTGGTCTCTTTATATAGAGACAGCCATGCAGTTTTGCTTACCTCCTTCCATCCACCAACTACTTGCATTGAAATAGGTTTGTGCATGAAACAAAATTCTTCCTACAATTGTTGACAAATGCATGTCCATGGGCTTGGTCTATATTTGCTGAGGTTGAAGACTCTTGCAGCATGCAAGCCAAGGTGGAGAATTGTTTGGTGGTGGCTTGCATTTGTCAACAATTGTTTGGTGGAGAATTGGCTGTACTTGAAATGCTTTTTCTTTTTTCTGGCAAGTGAGAGCCTTTTTAGCATCTTGGATTATTCAGTCTCCTTTAAGTCCTCTTCACAAATTTTTCGCTTAGTATCATTAGATCATTTGATGATTCACTTGGTGCCTGATATTTTTTAAAGTCTTGTATATCTAATGAGAGGGTTCTGATACAGCAACTCGGCCAATCATGTTTAAAATTATAGTTGCCGTATTTTAATTTCAGAGTCTTTCTCTTCCCTCAGGTTATCATTATGGTTAGACTGCTTCACTATCTGATTCTATGTCATGGTATTGGACCTTTCACAGACCCCTGAACTGTAATGCACTAATGATCAAGCGAATTCCGGTGACTGGTTTTTTCATAGTGGTCACAAAGTGGCTGTAACTGAGGAACACGAATTTATGATATCAAGAAAAAAATAACAGGGTAGATTCTGTAGAGCTAAGATAAGAATAAAATTGCAAACAAGCTCTGTAGTGAGACATTGTTTTATTTCTATTTTTCAATCTACTTTTGAGTTTTGACATATATGCTGCAACCCTTTACTTGCAGCTCATTGGGGATGTGCAAGCGATGCGGCAACCTAAGGAGATTGGCTTGCTCTAGATGCAAAGGAACCGCCTCAGTAAAAGAAGGGGGAATACTTGGTTTTAACCTTGTAGACGATTTGTATGAAACACTTGGTAATCGTGAATCAAAGGTGAAGCAGATAGCATGTGTAAAATGTGAAGCCAAAGGTTACTTTTCATGCCCTGACTGTTCTAAACAGTAATCAGTGTGGTTTTATTTTCTCCGTCTACAAGTATTTTTGCCTGTAACATTGTGTGATTATAAACCCTCAGATATATGGCACAGCGGTTTATCTTCTGCACGTCAAGTAAATTCACTTTATGCCTTGTTGCAAGTACAAATATAATCAGAATACTGCTTGTTTGCTAGGCATGTTTTTCCTGTTGGTTGTTTTCTTATAAACTTCAGTGTTGGCCTTAATTGATAAGTTTTGAACCCTATTCTTTCCATGTTAGTTCTGGCATACCACCAGGTCAGTGTTATTACTTTCTAGGGCAAATGCATTTGTTCTTTCATTGGAACATTATAACAAATAGTCATTTCCTGAATTTTACAATCAGAATTAGGAAAAGTCAGTGAGCAATTCAAGGATGAAAACAGTTTGGAAACAGAAATGAGATCAGCGTTGTCAAATTGCAACCATGGGTGTGCCATGGCATTATGGCATGGCAGATTCTATGCCAGTCATCATAGACCGCAACGCCTATTATGTCCGCCATAGGCCGCAATGCCATATTTATATGGCGGATTTTGGTTGGCCGCCATAATCCGCTATTGATAAAACTGAATGAGATTAAACTCAAAGTCTGGGATGTATAAGACATCAGTCAGATAAAAGCTGTAGAGAATGTGACACTATCTAATATATCACATGACTGTAATTTGTTAAGTTTGCTTGAATGGGGCGAATTTTCTTATAACTCTGGAATTGGCTCAATGTAATGTTAGAAAATGGGGTATGGATCTGCAACAAAGAAGAAAATAATGGTAATGTGCAATCTCCAAGGCATGTGAGGATACTAGGCTTTAGGTTCGATTCGCCCCCACCAATCTCTCCTCGTAGATTGGATGCAACAGGTGTAGCTGGCGAATCCTCTTCAGGATACAATGGAGAACCTTGGTTTGGTTTGCACACCCTAAATCAAGCGTATCGCCAATGGAAGTTTACAGAACAATAGTCTTCTTAACTCTCTCTGCGCACAAGGAAGAAAAGAAGGTGATTTGGAGTGAAGATGGCTTGGGAAATTCTGAGATTTTCGTGTCAATTACTGCATGCAAATGGTTCTATTTATAGACAAACTCATGTTACTTGGTGAAAGAAAACAACTCTTCAAAAGTTTCACAATCGGTCAAATTCGATACATAAGTAGTATTAACGTTCATTAACTAACACAAGACATCAGTTGGCCTAGCGGCCAGCAGATGCGTCCCTTCCCTCATAGAGTCGGGTTCGAATCTGCTCAACAGCACATTATCATTTTATTTTTTCAGAACGTTAAACAACGGTCATAATATTCAACAAAAATGAGGGAAATAGGATTCGAACACTGACCCAGGTGCCCAACAAATGAAGTTGCTACCGCTAGGCTACGCAACCGAGTAATGATAATTAGGCGCCATTAATTAGATTTAACCGTTTAAGAATTTTGAAAATTTCTCACAATCCCCCCCACCATTTTCAAAATAAATCCAAATCCCATTATTCCGGAAATCGAATGCTTTCAGACAAAGGTATCTTGGCGATTTAAACCTTTGCTTAGTAAGCCATGGGTTTCACTCATCCCCGAATAATTTTATAGACAAGCTTTGAACCAAATATTCATTAGTACAAGCGTGCATGGCTTACACATGAAATCTTGGTACCATTGAACGACGTGATAGTGTGACACATTTGGTAAGGCATTGTGTCGTGTATCCTTTTCATGAGAGCTTACAGAGTCAAGCCCAACTCTAAGAAGCAGCCACACTTCACTCACATAGGTGGACTTTACCAGAAGCACCCCCATAAGTTAGGCACATCAGCACATATATGCTATAGATCCATTAAGAGCAAAAGCTCACCCTTTTCTTTTATGTCCTTATGGTTTCCAAGTACTTTTAAACCTTGGGGTGCATCTATTTGTCAAGTACTTGCAATTACTCTCATAGTGTACTTTGGCCCATTGAACTCAAGACTCGATGCTACTCAAGTGTGAGTCGGGTTTCCACCATTGGTGATCATGTAGATATGGGCTTGAGCCCCATCCCTAATGATGTTTTCAACACCATATCCCTTGTCAGTCCTTTCGTCAAAGGATCTGCAAGATTCCTCTCTGTTTTCACAAAAACTATGGATATTACTCCATTTGTAATCAAATCTTTTACATAGCTATGTCTTAGCCCAATGTGCCTGGACTTTCCATTATAAACCTGGCTATATGCCTTTGATAGTGTTGATTGACTATCACAATGTATGGATATTAGTGTTATTGGCTTTGGCCAAATTGGTATCTCATACATCAAATTTCTAAGCCATTCAAACTTCTTTGCTTCCTCGCTGCCAATGCTATGAATTCTGCAGTCATGGTGGAGTCAAGAAGAAGTTTGTTTCTTGGATCCCCAAGAAATAGCACCCCCACCAAGTGTAAAGACCCAACCACTTGTTGAAGCATGATCTTCTCGTATAAGTCACCCAACCGGCATCCGTGTAACCATCTAATACCGAAGGATACCCATTATAGTTCAAACTATAATCCATTGTCCCCTTCAAGTATTTCAATACTCTTCTGACAAAGATGCTAATGGTCTTTGCTTGGATTACTTGTATACCTACTTAGTCTCCCTACAGCATATGCAATGTCTGGTCTAGTACATGTCATGGCATACATTAAGCATCACATTACTTTTGAGTATTCAAGTTGTGCTACTGGACAACCTTTATTTGGTACTAAATTAGTGTTATGATCAAAGGGAGTAACAACAGATTGACAATCAAATTCATTAAATTTCTTTAACATCTTTTCTATATAATGAGATTGGGACAAACATATGTTCTCACCATCTCTAATTATTCTAATCCCTAGTATCACATCGGCTTCTCCTAAGTCTTTCATATCAAAATTACTATAGAGGAAACTCTTAGTTTTTTCCACCTCATCTAGATCAATACCAAATATTAACATATCATCAACATATAAACAAATCATAACACCTTTTTCATTATGGAATTTACTATAAATACACTTGTCAGATTCATTTATTTTATATTCATTAGCTAGCATAACTTGATCAAACTTTTGATGCCATTGTTTAGAAGCTTGTTTTAGTCCATACAATGCCTTATTCAATTTACACACCTTTTCTTGACCATTAACCACAAACCCTTCAAGTTGTGACATATCCACCTTTTCATCTAACTCCCCATTAAGAAATGTTTTCACATCCATTTGATGAATGACAAACTTATAGATGGATGCAAGTGCCAATAGCACTCTAATTGAGGCAATTCTTGCCACAGGTGCATATGTATCAAAATAGTCAATGCCCTCTTTTTGTGTAAATCCCTTAGCAACTAGTCTTGCCTTAAACCTATCTATGGTTCCATCTACCTTCATTTTCCTTTTAAAAATCCATTTACAACCTATAGGTTTGGAACCGGGTGGGAGGTCTACTAATTTCCACGTTTTATTCCCCATTATTGAGTCTATTTCCTCTTGTATAGCTTCCTTCCAGAAAGCGGCATCTTGAGACTTTATTTCCTCTTCAAATGTTTCTGGATCACTTTCTGTATTATAACATATTGGTCTATAACTGTCTATGGACTCTCTTGTTCCTTCAACAAGGAACATGAAAAAGTCTGGTCCATAAGTTTTCTCTTTCCTAGCTCTCTGACTTCTTCTAAGTTCTGAACTCTCTAAAGTATTATTATTAAATACATTGGTTTCTAATTATGTGCATTACTATGAACATTATTTTTGTAACTTGGAATTGAGTTAAATCTATCTTCTTGAAAGATAGCATCCCTAGACTCAATTACTGTATTTACAGGATGAGTCATTAGATTCTATAACCATGAATCTTTATGCTTTGCTATTTTTAGCATAACCCGGGAACACACATTCAATTTCCCTTTCACCTAATTTCTTTCTTTTTGGTTCAGGAACTTTTACTATTGCCCTACAACCCCAAACTTTGAAATAGTTAAGGTTGGGCTTTCTATTTTTTCAAAGTTAATATGGGGTTATTTTGTTCCTTTTGTTTGGAACTCTATTCAAGATATAACAAGCCGTCAATAAGGCTTCTCCCCAATAACCCTTTGCTAGACCAGAATATGATAACATTGCATTTACCATTTCTTCTAATACCCTATTTTCCCTTTCAGCTATGCCGTTTTGTTGTGGGGAATAAGGTGCGGTTGTTTGGTGAATTATTCTAGTAGACTCAAAGTAACTAGGGTTATAGAACTCTCCTCCTCTATCACTCTTAAAACATTTAATAAATGTTTCATGTTGAAGTTCTACTTCTGTTTTAAATATCTTAAATTTATCTAACACTTCATCCTTTGAATGCACTAAATATACATAGCAATATCTAGTACAATCATCTATGAATGTCACAAAATATTTTTACCACCTATAGTGGGCCAACCATGTAAGTCACATACATCATAATGAATTAAATCTAGCACTTTAGAACTTCTTTCAACTCTAGGAAAAGGAAATTTAGTTATCTTAGTTAGCATACAAGTTGTACATGCATCTGAAATCCTACTTGTTTTAGGAATTAAACATGAATTCATCATTTCATCCATTTTCCTAAAATTAACATGTCCTAAACGAGAATGCCATAAATTACAAGACTTAACAATATAAGCATAAATAAATTCATTATCATTAATAATATTGAGTTTGAACATATTCTCACAAAGGTATCCCTTTCCTACAAACATTCCACCCTTAGAGAGAATAAACTTGTCTCCCTCAAATACACATTTGAACCCGTACTTATTAAGTAATGGTACAGAAATTAAATTCTTCCTAACATCTGGTACATAATAAACATCTGTAAGAGTGACTACTTTTCCCGAAGTGAATTCTAGTTCCATCGTCCCTTTGCCTTTAACTTGCACAGTTGATGCATTTCCCATATATAGAACGGTTCCATCTTCTTCATTAATTGTCTTGAAGAGATCCTTGTTCTTACACACATGTTTAGTTGCACCGGAGTCAATCCACCATGATCCAACATCTTCTATCATGTTGATTTCGGAAATGACCGCAACAAGATTGTCCTTTGTTGCACTAGATTCCTTCTCTTTTTCCTTTTTCAGGAGACGACAATTCCTCTTGAAATGTCCCGATTTTCCACAATAGAAACAACCATTTTTCTTTTTCTTTTTCTTGTAGTCATTCTCATTGTTGTTTTCATGAGATTTTCCAAAATCTCAATTCCTCTTTTTAGAGGACTTACCAGATTTCCCTTCCTCTATTACATGCACCTTTTCATGAACAGAATGTTCTTTAGTATCATCTTGTTTACGATAATCTTCTTCTAAACGAAGGTGATTACCCAATTGTTCAAGAGAAATGTCATCTTTCCGATGTTTAACATTCTTTTAAAGTCTTTCCATGAAGGAGGAAGTTTGTCAATGATTGAAGAGACAATGATGGTTTCATCCATGTGCATATTATGTTGTTTGTAGCTATTGAGAATACGTTCAATTTCATGCATTTGTTCCATGATAGGCATACCATCAACCATTTTATAATTATTAAAACGACTAACAAGAAATTTCTTACTTGTTGCGTCCTCCATCATGTATCTTGCCTCAAGTTTCTCCCATAATTCTTTGGAGGATCCCGCATTTTGATACACATCGAACAATGAGTCGCTCATGCCATTCAAAATATGCCCCATGCAAATGTAGTCATCATTAACCCACTTGTTCCTCTCACGAGTCTCATTGATGGTCTCATCTTCTTTTTCCTCTGGTCTTGGTGTGTTCAACACATAGGCCACCTTCAATGTTGTAAGAAGGAAGTGCATCTTCTTTTGCCAACGATGAAAGTTTCCGCCTTCGAACCTCTCAAGTTTCATAAAGTCAGAAGTCATCTCCTTCAACGTTGCAGCCATTATTACAGAAACCGAACCTAAAGATTGTTAGAAAATGGGGTATGGATCTGCAACAAAGAAGAAGAAAATAATGGTAATGCGCAATCTCCAAGGCGTGTGAGGACACTAGGCTTTAGGTTCGATTCGCCCCCACCAATCTCTCCTCATAGATTGGATGCAACAGGTGTAACTGGCGAATCCCCTTCAGGATACAATGGAAAACCTTGGTTTGGTTTGCATACCATAAACCAAGCGTATCGTCAATGACAGTTTACAGAACAATAGTCTTCTTAACTCTCTCTGCGCACAAGGGAGAAAAGAAGGTGATTTGGAGTGAAGATGGCTTAGGAAATTCTGAGATTTTCGTGTCAATTATTGCATGCAGATGGTTCTATTTATAGACCAACTCATGTCACTTGGTGAAAGAAAACAACTCTTCAAAAGTTCCACAATCGATCAAATTCGATACATAAGTAGTATTAACGTTCATTGACTGACACAAGACATCAGTTGGCCTAGCGGCCAATGGATGCGTAATATTCAACAAAAATGAGGGAAATATGATTTGAACACTGACCCAGACACCCAACAAATGAAGTCACTACTGTTAGGCTACGCGACCGAGTAATGATAATTAGGCGTCATTAATTAGATTTAATCGTTTAAGAATTTTGAAATTTTCTCACATGTAAGACACACATGGTCAGTTGCTCTTGTGTCTAGCAACCAATGACTTTGCTTAGAACTACTAGATAGGTGACATATTATACCTAAGATACGATGGGAAATGGTGGTTATGTGATTTGTGCTGTGATTTTGATGAGAGTTCTGAAGTAATGCCAGCAATGCCTTATACTGTTCTGGAGTAAAGGATAACCTTGAGTCTTCCACTCCCTCTTTGTGTGAGATGATGCTGCCACATTCATCATCAGAGGCACATTCATCAGGAGCCACACAATTGTTCACTGTGGTGTTCTTCCTCTTATGAGGTCGATAACCATGCTTCTTGTAGCAAGTATCTATAGTACGACCAGCCTTATGACAATAGGTACAGAATGTTGAGTTCTGATCTTTTCCAATACTCCACTATTCTTATTACTGTAGTTCTTACTCCCTTTCCCTTGAAATTTCCTCTTTCATTAGAGGCATTTCCACTCTAATTTGCCAGGATTTGTAATCATGCATAGTGTTAAACATTTGTCTTTCTTGTTGAATCAATAAAGAGAAAACTGTATCAATATTTGGCAGAGGCTGCATCAGCATAATTTGAGACTTCGCAGCTGAATATTGTTCATTTGGTCACTGCCATTAACGACGTCGTTGTCGCTACCACATCCATCACCACCTCCCTCCCACCCGCGTCACTGCCAGTGTCAATTCTAGGAAATGGAGTTTGAAATTATAATTCTACGTTGTAATTATTTGAACAACACAAACATAGAACAATGTTTCCTAACAATTTCCACTTCTAACAGAATTGCAATTGGAATTAAAATTATAAAATACAATTCAATTCATGAACTTCCTCTCAATAACTTAAGCATTTTCTTTCCTTTGGAGCTTGCACATCAAACATACTAGAAAGATATAAAAGAAACGAAATAATTTTCAAATCTTCATCTTCTTATTTTTTGCACCACTTAAAATTATCTCAATGGTTTCATTATTCTCTTTACCTTTAGAATATCTTCATTCCAACAACCATAATAGAAGAGAAAAAAAGTTAGAAAAGGAAGAATTCACAAATAAACTATACAAGAGATCTATAAAAGTTGATAAACGTCATGGATGTTTGTGATAGAAACATGAAATTTCTCATATGAAAGACAATTCAATTAATGTAATATAATTATATAACAATTATAATGCACATTCATGTTGAAATGTCAAGAAGATAGGCAAAACAATAATTTAAACTTCCTCCTCAATTGATAAGGGAACAATACTTTCTACATATCTAAAAGCGTGAAGCATTACTCCTACATGAATTGGAATGATCTCCGCTCACTGTCGAGCATTTAGGTTATATGAAACCAGTGGTAATTGCAATCTTCTTCTGTTATAGAGCCTCATCATCGAGCCTCGTCATCTTTCCAAAAGCTCCAAAATTTCCATTGTTTAAGATGAGGTACAATATTGAATCTCTTAGTCCAACTCTCTTCAACACCATATTCATTCATTACCCAAATTTCAAAACGAGTTCCAAAAGTAGAAGCAAACTTATACTCTTTTTTTTTTTATTTTTCTAAAGGCAAGGTAATCCTATTTCATCATAATTTATTGAAGAAAAAAAAAAAAGAAGAAAACGAAATCATGGGGGACATATGGCATAAACCAAAACTCATGTAAAAAAGTCATTTAAATCTTACATTATGTTTCCTATCATTCCTCGATTATGCTTATGAGATTTACATATAATCGTCATGAAATCAAAATCAATCCCAACAACATTATTATTATCCAACTGCTCTGCTAATATAGAGTCATTCTCGATGTTATCATCATCCTTATTTAATTTCCAAAATACTTTACAAGAATTTCCATATCATGAGCAACATAAGGATGCACAGGGGATGAATTATTCTCAGGAGTCTCAAGATTTTTACCACTAACTGTTAATTCATAGGCAGTCAAGGAATGATCGGGCACTAGAGTCGGAGTATCCTTAGCTGTAGAGTCAGCATTAGTTGTCACATGAGTTGAGATATGTGAAATGGAATTTAAGACATGATTAGGGGTAGTCTCAACAGAATCATTGCCATTCTAAATTTCAACGTAATAAAACTTATACTCCTTCATATAAGCAACAAAATCTTTAATAATAGCAATCTTACTATCCAAAAGTATTTCATTTGTACCATGTTGAGAAATTGGGGGCAGATTCATTTAATAATACACGACTCACTTGAAGACATAGGGTGTGTTTGGGTAAACAACTTAATTAAGAGCTTATCACATAAGACCTTATCGCATGAGAGCTTATGTCATAAGAGCTTAAAAAAAAGGGGGGGACATGAGAGGATTCGAATAGTGAAAAACACATAGAGGGTGTTTAGTGCATAAGCTCTTAAGATAATTTCATAAGCTTCTCCCAGTGACTTATGAAAATAAGTCAAAAACTCCTTATGGGATGACATAAGTTATTTTTATAAGCTCTACCAAACACACTCGCATAAGAGCTTATATCATCGAGATAAGTCAAAAGGAGCTTAAATAAGCTCTTCCAAACGCCACCATAATAACCCATTACAAGGACCATAAGCTATTGTTGGGAAAAAGCCAGAGATAACAATCTCTAATGAAGCAAATATTTTTTCCCTTCACCTGTGCAAATAAATAGGCACAACAAAAATATTCTTCCACGGGATAATATCAATGGCGAGAAAAATAAATAGCAATGACACCACAATTTTTAACGTCGAAAACTCCCAGTGTAGGGATAAAAACCACGGGGATCAAGTCCAGCAAAAACTTTCACTATAAATAATAATGGGTACACCAAGTCTTTCTAGAAATACTAGGGAACATCAAATCGGGCAATACATCACCCAAAAGGTGGATACAAGCAAGCAACAAGAGAGAAACCCCACAACAATGGGTATAACAACTCAGCTCAAAGAGAAGGCAAAACAACAAATAAAATATATCAAACTAACGAACTCATTGGTAGGAATAACATACTGAAATTTCAGCAAAAACGAAGCAAGTTTGCTGTACCACCTTCCACCACCCGAACCCTCTTTCTTCTTCTCTTTGCGTGACTCACGGCTCTCTGTGTGTATCTCTGTGTAACCATTGTTACATTGCAAGTTAGGGATGAATCCCTTTTTACATGCCACATGGGCTTGGGCCCATTATTAACCATTCTTTTTTTTTTCTTTTCTTTGTTTTTACTTTTTTATCTAGTGGGTCCCATTTAGGAGGGAACTCACCCAACAAATCTCCCCCTTCCCGACTAAGTGGGAAGATACTGCTCAACCATGCTTGCTATCTTTCTGCAACAAATCAACTTTGTCATAGGCAAGGTCTTTGTCATCATATCTGAACCATTTTTATCAGTATGGATCTTTTCAAGTGAAAATATTTTCATCTCTAGCGCATCTCGTATCCAAGGATACCGCACCTCAATGTGCTTTGACCTGGAATGAAAAGTTGGATTCTTGCTGAGATGGATAGCACTCTGACTGTCACAAAATAACACAAACTTCTCTTGCTTGAGGCCCAACTCTTGTAGGAATTTTTGCATCCACAAAAGTTCTTTAGAAGCTTCAGTAATGGCAATATACTCAGCCTCAGTGGTAGACAAAGCAACACATTTTTGTAATCTTGATTGCCAAGACACCGCTCCCCCTGCAAAAGCCATCAAATATCCAGAAGTAGATTTTCTAGAATCAACATCACCGGCCATATCTGAATTTGTGTAGCTGTCTAACACAGGTTGACCACCCCCAAATCATAAACATACTCTAGAAGTGCCTCTGAGATACTTGAAAATCCACTTCATCGCTTGCGGTGGTCTCTACCAGGATTAGAGAGAAAACGACTAACAACTCCAACAGCATGGGCAATATCCGGCCTTGTGCATACCATAGCATACATCAAACTACCAACCGCGGATGCACAAGGAACATTTTTCATCTCTTCTTTGTCTTTCTCACTTGTAGGGCATTGTTGAGAGCTCAACTTGAAATGTCTTGAAAGTGGAGTACTAACATATTTGGAATTGCTCATGTTAAACCTCTTTAATAACTTCTCTATATACTTATGTTGAGACAACCACAATTACCATTCTTCCTATCACGAGTAATTCTCATGCCAAGGATTTGCTTTGCAGGACCCAAATCCTTCATAGCAAAGGCCTTGCTCAAATCTTTCTTGGACAATCAATCTTCTTTGTGTCATGACCAACAATCAACATGTCATCCACATATAGCAAGAGGATAATAAAATCATCATCAAGGAATTTCTTCACAAACACACAATGATCTGAAGTGGTTTTACTATAACCATGTTTCTCCATGAAAGAATCAAATTTCTTGTACCATTGCCTTGGTGCTTGCTTGAGTCCATACAAACTTTTCTTCAACTTGCACACAAGCTCGCTCTTTTCCTTTGACCTTGAAGCCTTCAGGTTGCTCCATATAAATTTCCTCCTCCAAATCACCATGAAGGAATGTTGTCTTCACATCAAGTTGTTCAACCTCTAGGTTCAAGCTAGCTGCTAATCCAAGCACAACTCGAATAGAGGACATCTTCACCACAGGTGAGAAAATTTCCTCAAAGTCAATACCTTTCCTCTGATTGAAGCCTTTCACAACCAATCTTGCTTTGTACCTTGGTTGGGAGCTATTCTCTTCTGATTTCAGCTTGAACACCCACTTGTTCTTGAGTGCTTTCCTACCCGTAGGCAACTTCACCAATTCAAATGTGTGATTCTCATGCAAGGAATTCATTTCTTCTTGCATGGCCTTCAACCACTCTTCCTTGTGCACATTTCAATAGCCTCTTCATAACTTTCTGGCTCTCCACCATCAATGATCATCACATACTCATGTGGAGTGTATCTTTGGGAAGCATAACGCTCTCTGGTAGATCTTCTCAACTGAGGCTCAACTGGTGGCTCAAATGGAACCTCTTCAACTAGTTCATCATGGTGAGGTGTAGGGTCGTCATTTGCGTTCCCATCATCTACCTGTATATCTCCCCCTTCAACAAAAGTTCCAGTAGGGGTTTAGGCACAACATCAATATAACTTCGGCAACTCGGTTTGCTTTCTCAGCTTTCTCAAAAATCTTCAATGGTTTGGTCTTCAAGAAATATCACATCCGTGCTTCGATAATTTTTCACGTCATTGGATCCCGAGTCTATAACCAAACTCTTCATGACCATAACCCAAGAAGACACATTGTTTGGATTTTCCATCGAGCTTGGACCTCTCATCTCTTAGAATGTGAACAAAAGTCCTGCAGCCAAACACTCTCAAATGACTATAAGAGACATCTTTCCCTGTCCATACTCTGTTTGGAACATCACCATCTAGTGGCACAGAGGGAGAAAGGTTGATCAAATCCACTGCAGTTCTCATTGCTTCACCTCAAAAGGATTTGGGTAATTTTGCATGAGAGAGCATACACCTAATTCTGTCATTAATGGTACGGTTCATTCTCTCTGCAACTTCATTATGTTGAGGCGTCTTTGGAACTGTCTTCTCAAGCCTGATTCCATGTTCTTTGCAATATTCTTCAAACGGACCCCATGTATTCACCATCATTATCCGCTCGGACACATTTCAACTTGCTTCCTTTTTCTCTTTCAACACTTGCATGAAAGTGCTTGAAGACACCAAGTACCTGGTCTTTAGATTTCAAAGCAAAAGCCCACACATTTCTAGAGTGATCATCAATAAAAGTAACAAAGTATGAAGCACCACCAAGAGACTTACAATCCATAGTGCAAACATCAGTATGAACTAAATCAAGAACATTTGGCACCCTATGAGGACCAGAACTACGAAATGAAATTCTATGTTGTTTTCCAACAAAACAATGAGAGCAAGTATTTAAAGGTGTACCTTTCATAGGAAGAGAATTTTTCCTGGCAAGGATGTTGAGTCCTTTCTCACTCAGGTGACCAAGGCGCATATGCCATAAATCAGAAGAAGCATCTTCAACTGCATTCACTTCCTCCTTGTTTAACTTTCCAGGCATCCTGTAGAGAGTAGTGAAGCTTTCTTCTTTTGCCACTACTAGTGACCCTTTGGTGAGCTTGCATATGCCACCACCAAAGTAAGTATGATAACCCTCAATGTCCAAGGCTTTAATAGAAATCAAGTTGAGACGGATATCTGGAACATGTCTGACATTCTTCAATTGCAACTTGCACCCAATGCTGGTTTCAATCCAAACATCTCCCATACCAACAATTTTACATACCCCTTCATTTCCCATTTTAACGTACCAAAATCACCAAGCAGTATAAGATGAGAAGAAATCACGCCTAGGGTGACATGGTATGAGGCTCAGGAATCAACAATCCAACTAGAATCATGGCATGCTAGATTTATAGAATTATCATCACAAACAATGTAAACATCACTATCGGATGCAACTCGATTTGTGTCTTTATCATTTTTCTTCTCTTTGTCTTCATCTCTTTCTCTTGACTTCTCTCTCTTTAGGAACCTGCATTGTCTTTTGATGTGTCCCACCTTGCCACAATGATAACATTTCACTTCTTTTCTAGTCCTGGACTTGCTTCTTGACTTGCTACGACTGCCAGATTTTTCATGCTTATGGAAATGTCTGGTTTGACTTCTCCCCCGTGACTCTGCAACTAGTGCTTCTGACTGAGTGGAGGTACCATTCAAACCACGCTCCTTTCTTCTAGCTTCTTCATTCAACATGCTCTCTTTTACCATTGACATTGTCAACTTCCCATTAGGAGCTGAGTTAGTCAATGTCACAACCAGAACTTCCCAAGTGTCAGGCAAGGAACTAAGCAACAACAAGGCTTGCAGCTCATCATCTAATTTAATATCCGATGCTGTCAACTGATTCACAGTATTTTGAAAATTACTAATATGCTCTGCCATTGAATACCCTTCTTTGTATTTCATATTCACCAGCTTAGGATCGGAAATGCTTTATTTTGCACATTCTTCCGCTCATACAGCTCGCCTCAACTTCTTCCCACATTTTCGGGGCATCTGTTTGTGTCTACATGAGGATATACACTCAAATCCAGCCACTTTGCCTAATCAAAGCAACTGCCTTTCTATTCATCTTCTTCCAATCACTTTCATTTTTATCCTTGGGGTCGCGAAGTGTCCCCTCAATGGGATCATACAAGTCTTTGTTGTATAACATATCTTCCATGACGGTCTTCCAAAGTGTATAATTTGTAGAGTTCAGCTTAATCATATTTGGCCCTTGATTTTCCTCCATTTAAATGCATCAATGAGAACAACCAAAGCTCTTGATACCACTTTTGGGAAAAAGCCAGAGATAACAATATCTAATGAAGCAAATATTTTTCCCTTCACCTGTGCAAATAAATAGGCCTGACAAAAATATTCTTCCAGCAGGATAATATCAATGGCGAGAAAAATAAATAGCAATGACACCACAATTTTTAACATAGAAAATCCCCAGTGTAGGGATAAAAACCACGGACCAAGTCTAGCAAAAACTTCCACTATAAATAATAATGGGTACACCAAATCTTCCTAGAAATACTAGGGAACACCAAATCAGGTAATACATCACCCAAAAAGGTGGATACAAGCAAGCAACAAGAGAGAAACCCCACAACAATGGGTATAACAACTCGAAGCTCAAAGAGAAGGCAAAACAACAAATAAAATATATCAAACTAACGAGCTCATTGGTAGGAATAGCATACTGAAATTTCAGCAAAAACAAGAGAGCAAGTTTTGTTGTACCACCTTCCACCACCTGACCCTCTTTCTTCTTCTCTTCTGCGTGACTCATGGCTCTCTGTGTATCTCTCGTGTAACCACTGTTACATTACAAGTTAGGGATAAATCCCTTTTACATGCCACATGGGCTTGGGTCCATTATTAACCATTCTTTTTTTTTTTTTCCTTCATTTCTTTGTTTTTACTTTTTATCAAGTGGGTCCCATTTAGGAGGGAACACACACAAAAACTATGATATCATCTATAAGATGGTATGCATACTAGGATGCTGGTGTTAGATAAATGCGGGGTTGAGATAATTTATCATCAGAAACCAATGTTATAAAAGAGTTGTTTTGGGAGTGAAAGACAAGAAGGTTGGGTTGATTTTTGGCTGTGAAGTAGGAAAAATGTTTAACGATGAACCTGTTGTTGGTGATAAAAGTATACGATTTAAATCGCACTAGAGACTTTACAGGGGCTTTATCAGGATTTCCTCCTTACGATCTTCTTGAAGTTGCCTGCCATTCTTTATCTACGGGGAACCGAATATAAACAAAGGTTTATGTTGGGGTGAAGATGTTAAGGGGGCTAGTGGATACCAATATATATTTAGTACTAGGAGAAAGTTACATGTAAAAGAGTAGAGAACAAATGTGTGGTAGATTTTCATTTATTTCAAATAAATGTCTTCTACCACAGTACTAAAACAAATAATAATAATAATAATAATAATAATAATATATAAATAGATAATATTTATTAGAGTTTTCAATCTACTATTAAGTAATATTGTTTTGAGGTAATTAATGTTACTATTAATTATTTAAAGAAGTTATTGAATATCATTAACTATGGATATATAATACTCCCTCCGGTCCTTAATATAAGAAACAAAACCATAAAACACATGAATCAAGGAAATGCATTGAAATGAGCATTGTAATTAGTATTCATATAAATTTCTAAAAACACTCATTCTAATCTTAATTAATACTAGAGTAACCGACCGTGCCATGTACGGGTGATATATAATTTTTCTTGTTTCATCGAAAAATATGTAATTGTTTATTTCACGTTTTTAGTTTAAACTTTTTGTTCGAAATGATATGACAAACTATTGATTCATGAGGTTAATTATGTAGAAATATTTCAAAATAATTGTTTACAGTAAAATAATAAAGATAAATCTTTATATAAGTTTAATTATAATATTTTTAATCTATTTGATTTATAAACCTTCTCTCTTAAATATTATTTGTTTTTTTTATTCTTTTCCCTCCGGTTTAACCATTATTAGAAAATATATGTATCTATTATATTTTTTCTTCCTCTTCAAAACCTATTTGATTTATTCCTCCTTATTTTCGTTTGCAATAAAAAAATTTAGAAAATATATTTGTATCATATATTTTTTCCTTCTCTCTTGAAAATATATTCATTTATTTATTCTATTAGCCTACACTGAGTTGACAATTTTTAGAAAATATATTTATCTATCAATTTTTTTCTTTTCTCCTGAAAAATCTATTATATTTGTTTCTCCTTAGTTTCCTTACAAACTAACCATATTTAGAAAATATATTTATCAATCATGCTTAAAAGAAGAAATAAGCAAAAGTTTGATAGATAAAGAAAACAAATTAAAAGGATAAGGGAATGAATGCATTTCGAATTGAATGGAATACCTTTGGAGCGTCATGAGGATTTCTTGAAGCATTTTCATGCAAAAAAACATATGTTTTCCAAATCTAGTGTTCATGTTTTGGTTGAAAGAAGCCTGGATGAAATGAAAAAAAAAAAAAAGAGAGGGATAAGTATGGTGTCAGAGAGAATTATATATATGGACATTGATTATTCCTCTATTTGGGAGTTGAAGATCGTCCTACTGTGTGAATTGCATAAATTGATTTTAAGAATTAAATGAAATGATTTGAATACAATAATGTTTAAAAAATTGAATAGTCGTTATTATCTCCAATTTGAAGCTTTAGACAAATGCCCTCACTACATATTAACGAAAATGACTTATAAAATTAGACTAAATTTATTGGAAATGATTTATTTCAATTTGAATGAAAATAATACGGCACATGTATAATCGACGCAATAAAATGGTCTTTTAAATTTTGATCTTTTATAATCAATGGATTATTTATTGTTGAAATTTGAATTGTTATCAATAAATCAATTCTAATCAAATTTTTTTCCCTATGGAGATACCAAAACTTATCATATAAATGCCATATAAAAATATTTGAATTTAAATATTTTAGACATCACCGCTATGCAATTAAATATTAGATAATCGCAAAACATTCAAGATACCCAATCAAGACTTCTAATAGGTTATAATGTGCATTAATGATAATTCATTGAATCACTCTTTTGTATTGACACGTTAGTCTTCAGCGGGTGTCATTGCCCGAAGAAGAGAGTTTGCCTTTCTTAGGACATTTTACTTTGTATATATATAATAGATTCCAAGGGTCTATAATTAATGACATTAATTAATAAGGGCAATATTTGAAGTTAACATTTAATATGTGTAAAATTGATGTATGTTTCATATATTCTGACCAAAAAAAAAATACACATTTGATTTCTTATAATATGGGTCATGAGTATTAATTTAATAAATAATTAAATATCAATAAGTATAAATTATGTAGATAGAATGACATTCATTTATTAACACTAATTGATATTTATTATTAATGAACTAAATAAACATTAAAAATAAGATTTTTTCTTTTTATTCTTTTTATAGTAAATAAAGATTATATTTTTAGTTTGATAAAGTGATCACTACCGACGGCCTCAAAAATCGCTGGTATTTTAACATTTGTGAAGGAAGCTTGAACGATGACCAGGCGATTGATATTTTCAAAATTTCCGGGACGGCTTTTGTGAAGCCGTTGGAATATCCGTCACTATGGTTTGTGTGTTTTCTGCGGAAATATATGTGGCGTGAACTTACCGGTTTTACTATTAACCCACTCATTGACACTCCAACGATAATAGATGTGATAATTGGCGATGAAAGAGAAGGAACAATTTCAAGGTGCACAAAGTATATGACTTTGACTGCCGGTAACAAGTTTTTATATTTTCGACTACAGTGGCAGTTGTGTCCTCACTCTAAAACTCAACTCGCTGCATACACGTCTCATCACCCATTTTCCTCCATTCCCATCTCTCGCACGTCCAACTTCTACACCAGCTAACAACGAAGTCTGCAGGTGTCGCTCCATCCGCCTCCAACGCCCGCCTCGCCGGGTGTCGCCTGCACATCGACCTCCTTCCTCCTCCCATTTTCTCCTCCTCTCCCTTTTCTCCTCCTTCATATTCCTCTTTTTCTCCTCATTTCCTCTCTTCCCGCACCTCTCCACTGCCCATCGTCATGTTGCCACCATCCGACCACCAAACATTCGTGTAAGTGTCCACCTTTCTTCCTTCCTCTTCTTGATTTTCCCTCCCATTTTTATGATTTTTTTAATTAATTTTTTGTGTAAATTTTTTGCTTTTGTAGAACCAACTACTGCCACATTTGCATTTCCCACCACTGCCTTTCACCACAACTATCCGGTAGTTGATCTTTTGTTAATTCATGTAGGTGATATTGTTGTGTTGGAGATTTGTAATTGATCTTTTGTTCATTCATGTGGTGTATCATTTAGGGTGATGTCTAATATAAGGTGGGCATTATATCCCTACAAGTGAGGAGGGAAATGACCTTGAATGATAGGTAACAATCGGTCAAAACCTTGCAATGTCTCTCCTCTCGATAGTTCGGTTTTACCATAGAAGAGAGGATAACGAGGTTAAAATCCGTAAAAGAAAGAGCACGATGACCGAAACTTCCTCTTTGTCATATTGAATCGGTTTCCCATCGATGATTTTACCCTCCTTCAAACTCCATTCTCATCTGAAGACCAACATGGTTGAAGAAGATCTTGATCCAAGACCAACGTGGTTGAAGAAGAAGATCATGTGCGACAACGCCGTTGCTTCCCTTTCTCCTATTCCTATTTCTCCCGCAGCTTCTTCCTCGTCATCATTTTCTATAAATATAAAATCCACATCCGCCTCTCGATCGTGCTTCTACTTAAATCACATCTATCTTAAATGCAAGAATGCAAGAAATCTGAAATGCGAAATGAAATGAAATGCCACAAAGTAGTTTTAAATAAATAAAATATTAAAGGAGATCAAGATTCGCGTGGGAGGAAAAGAGGCGAAGGGTTGGGCATAGGTGGCTGTAATGACTAGGTGGGGATGATGAAGTAGATGGCAAAATGGTATTTTCATAATAAAAGTTAAAAAAGTCAAAAACAAAATAAAAGTGAGAAAAAAATAACCGAAGTTCGTAGCCTTGAACAATCTTATCCACTCATTTTAAAATAATAAATCAATGATCATAAAGCTCCTCACCTCGTGAGGGACTTTGATGACACCTCACAAGAGAAACCACCATCATTTAGATGATATTATTGGAGATTTGTAAATCGCTAAGATCATTTAGTAGATGATTTTGTTCTGCCGTATGTTGTTTTTTCTTTCCGGTTTCTTGGTTGATCTTATATTGTGTTTGCTGTAAATGCTCTTGTAGCAGCTATCGAAAAAAAATTTAGAATGTCACATGAATGGAAAAACTTTGTATGAATTTTTGGATATGAAAATTCTTTGATAGTTGATTTATGTATGGTTATTGAATTGTGAAAAGTGGTAATTTAGGAGACTAGGTTGATGATTAGGACCTTCATAAGCATTTAAGGAACAAACTCAAAGAAAAACTATTAGCATGAAAATAATCTTGTTAAAAATGTAAATTTTAAAATATAAAAAAAATTTTTAAAAAAATAACAACTTTATATAAGAAATATACTTGAGGGTACGTACAAGAAATTTGGAAAAAGAAAGCCATTAATTTTGCAGGCAAAAAGCATTTATTTTTAATTAAGTGCATTTAAAAAAATATAGATATTTGGATGAGCTTTTAGAAAAGAAAAAAAACATATTTTAGTGCTTTTTAAAAAAGTTACAGTTCTATCTTCAAAAAAAGGAGAAGTAGAAGCAGAGAGTGGAGGATACGTCATATTTTATTGGACAATACTTCTCTATAGTAAATTTCACAAAGTCCTTTTTTATAAAGTCACCCAAATGTAAATAGCCTGCTTCTAATAAAAACTTCTGCTTGTACCTCTACAAGTCCTTTGTTTTTTAAAGCCCATCCAACGGAGCCTTAATTAAATTACCAAGTCATGACCAATATGTATTTAATTTTGCTTTTAAGTGAGAATAATTCCAAATTTTAGTTTAAGTATTTGTGGGTAAGTTCATATGCACATTAATATGCTTGTATTTTTAAATTGATGGACAGAAGTACCTTGATAATTATCTCCATAATCTCTCTAAAAAAGAAAATATTACTTTATGAAGATTTAATATTTTCACTACAAGAAATTAGTATAGGAATTCAGTTCATAAACAAGTTACCAATTGAATTAACGATCACCACAATGTGGTTGCAATTTCTCGGGTAGCCAAGGACTTAGCGAATTAAATTTGAATTTCAATGGCTAATAGCCGCCACAATTGGTCGCTAAGCAATAAAATTCGATCGTGGTAATTTGGTCGCATTGCTTTATGGAGCAAATTTAGTGACCAAAAGGTAGTAGCTAATTCGTTCGAGTAAACTTTTTTTTTTAATTTTATTGGTTTTCAATTGTTTTTTTGAAAAAAGTAATTTGTTTCAGTTAGTTATTATTAACAACAAATAAATGATATTAGATATTTTATGATTTATTATTATTGACAATAGATAAAAAAGATAAATATAGCAAAATTGTATTGGAAATCAACAATCGAAAGAGATATATAGTTAATAAAATAAAAATGTATTGTACATAAATTATTTCAACAATAAAAATAACATAAAAAACAATATCAAGATGGTCGGGTGGTGGAAGATTGGTCCTCCCCGTCATTGTCTCATGGGTTCGATGATGGAGGAGGCATGTCGCATAGGAGATTGAATATGCAAGTCTCCAGGATGTACCGCATCGTCTCACTTTGCTCCTCGTAGGCGTATGTGTCGACTTGGGCAACCTTTGCCTCTATCCTTTTCTTTTCGTCCTTGCAACTACCCTGAATTCAGTTGTGTTATCGTTTCCGAATTTGCCACTATATGCTCGGAGGGATGTAGGTTGTTGGGACTAACTTCTGGAGGCTAACCCAAGGCATGAGACTACGAACTCATTGCCCAGAGCGGGTACGTGCAGCACATGCTACTAGTTGTTATCTCCGATATCCGGCGACTTTCAAATATATGATCTCGTCGTCAACAGAGTTCGGTGAGCGTGGCCCTTCACTAGGAGTATTATCTCCTATGAGGTACGTGATAAGACCTCAATCCATATGCTAATGAAATTTTTCTAAAATACATTTGAATATCGATCATTCCAATTATTAACAATAACAAGACTATAAAGTGCAAATTTACATTAAAAGATTGTTTATCTTTGCCGATTATGAGTTTTTCATTGCATTTGTCATGATGTTAAAACCTTTGTCTTCAAAACTGTTTTGATTGCTCTCTCATGCTCCGAGTCCAGTGAAATAATAACTACCATTAAAATATATTGGACAACAAACATAATACACACAAATGAAAAATATAATCAATTTACATTTTAAATTACAATAAACTCTCATAAATATATATGTTCTAAATTGTATACATGGAACTTGTTAAGTCTCTAAAATGTCGAGATGTGCATTCTCTATGTTTTGATGAAAACTAAACATTTGTTAATGATTTAATTAACCTTTATATTGTTTCAATTTATATGTATATCCAGAAAGTGCAGATCAAAATAGTAAGTAGTGCTTTCTCAATGCTCCGTCCCTTTGCATCAGATGACCACGGTCACCTAAGAAGCAAAAGTCAACATACGTAAACTGGCTTCATGACTTCGCCTTAAGTTCAACTTGTCTTCTCGATAAGTTCTATACATGCTCTGAAGGTTCTTCGATAGAGAACTCAACTACAAAGCTTTTTTGAAGCTGTCCCCCTTATCTAGAAGACTAAAACTCTTCTTCTTTCACGCTTATCAAGAAAACAAGTCTTCTCACAAGCAACCAAAGCAACGGAGATGAAGTCGGTTAAAAATGTTTCCAAAATACTTTATTCCTAGCTACCTGGTTATTACACTAAAAGGGGAAATATGCTCCGAAAAGTACGAAGCATTCCGCCAACTCTGAATTGGCCTCACCAGAATATACAGAAAGTCATGATCCTTCATGTTACCGACATTTCACAACGCCTTATTTCATTATGGCTGCCTTAAGGACTCTATTGCATTTAAGTGGAGTCTATTTCACAAGGTAATATTAGGGAATGTTTTTAATCTGAGCAAATGCTTGGAAGACCATTACAGAAGTCATTTGAATGAAGATAGAAAACACTACAATATTAAAAGTCATTACTCGCACATTTATTTCACTTCATTGCTATCCAATTCTTCAATCATTTGAATTTATTACCGGTCTTCCTTAGCTTACATTTATCCACTCCTCGAAGTGTTGGGGCTGAAAGAATGCCCCCCTCCCGATGTATCTACCATTACAAACCAACTTCTCAAATAAACCCTGGTGAGCTTGAAGAGGCCGGGTGAGTAAAGAATACTTGTCTTGGAGCACTAAAGGCTGGTGGCAAACAATATTGGATTCGTATATGCGATCAGTTATCGTTAAAACTTTCCGTCTTGCCATGGAGTGGAGCGTATCTCTTGTGTTGAAGAGTGAACCAGGATAAATTGTCATTAGTTAATCTATACTTCCTTAAACCTTTAGTTGTTTGATTATATCATCTGCTTTACTTGGTGGTTAAAGGGAATACAAACTTATTTTCAAGTTGTGTGCTGTGTGTTTTTCCCCTAAGTACACAGATGGGTCACTTTCGTGAAATGTTTTACACCTTTGAACAAGCCGTGTTCGAAAAGTTTTCAACTTTGTTTTCAATTCGGCTTCAAACAAATCAACCCCTCTAGCTCATTTTATAGTTGTCTATTTCTGTTGGTATCCCAGGCTCGGCCTCTGGGGGAGCATTACATGATGAGGTAAAGGTCACCAAGAATAGAATGACATTAGGATTTGGTTCATGTTGATGTCACCAGACCGAGGAGGAACTTCCCACTACCTCCATTCTTCATGGGAAACTACAACTATTGGGAAGATAGAATTTCCAATGGTTATTCTATCTACAAACTATGATCTCTACCGATGTCAATCTCAGCGATGGTCCATTCATTCCTAAAAATGATGACAATACTGATAAGCCAAAAAGCTGATGGACCCCTCTTGGAAAAGACAAATGTGAGCCGAACCACTAGCTTGAATACAATATCAACCGTGCTCCACTGATCGGAATATGAAAAAATGGCCCCGTTACTCTTGAAGACTATTGGATAGTTTAAGTTTGTCACATCAAGGGAACAAAAAAAGTTAAAGAATCAAAAATTGCCATACTTGTCAAAGCATGACTGCTCTCATGGAGGAAGGAGAAATACGATTGCTCCGATGATAAGAAGATTCAAACTATCATCAATGGTCTAAAGTTTCTTGGCAAAAATTTATACTAATGAGAAGGTTGGAAAGATACTAAGAAGTCTACCTAGCGTTGAGACCCTTGTCAGCACTTATTTCTCAAACTAATGATCTCACTACCTTGACTATGGATGAACTTCTTAGAACACTCCTGCATTCATGAGCAAACTTGAGATGAAATTGCTACAAAGAAGAACCGGCAATTCACTTGGGTAGGTTGATCAAAAGTCAGCAAAAGCTTCCCGAATACTCTAACGGACATGTCATCAAGTGATGCTGACCTCATAAACACTCGAAGATTCAAAAAGTGATGAAGAGTTATCTCTCTTAACCAGGAAGATGGTTCTCTTTATAGAAAAAGAAGTTCAGAAAGGATAAGTCATTCGTAGGTTCAACAAGGATAAGAATCAAAGAATCCACTTCAAATGCACAAGAGTTCAATTGTATGTAACTATGAGTAAGAAGCACTGGTCACATCAAGGTGAATGTCCTCAACTTAAGAAAGCCCCTTTTAAGAAGTTCTTCAAAAGAAGAAGAAAGGGATGATGGCTACTTGGGAGGATCTGCCCAGCAACATCTTCATGGAAGACAGAGGAAGAATCTAATCTCTATCTAATGTCCAACACAACTGTATTTAGGATGTGAGCTAATTCGAATATGAGGAACTACTTCGATGCCTGAGGGAGTTGCTGTGAGAATCCAACTGCTTATCTAAGGTCTTCAAATCCCTCAGGAGAAGTATAAAGCTCATTAGCATAAGAAAATCTCAAGAACAGTGAGAAGCAGCCAATGAGAACAATGGTGCATCTTACAAAGACACACGAAAAGAAATTGAAACAATCGATCAATTAGCACTTCCGCAAACTGCAACAAAAGGGAAGAAACATCTAAGATCTTGCTCCAGTAATTTTGTTATCGCATACAATCGACTAAGATGCTTATTGCCAAAGACACCCCTTAACAAAGAAGGTTTTGGATATGTCCATCCGACACATCATAAAGTATCAACTAAAATTTCTAAAGTACCATTGTTTCCATAATTAAACAGTATTCGCATCACCATACCTCTGGAAAAACTGGATGTTATGTCTAAGTGTATTCACAAGAAGAAGGTGAAGAAAGTCTTCACAGGACTCTCTAGAACCCAACGAAAAGGATTCATAAAATTTATAGGTGCCTAAAGACCAAAATAATTTATGTTCTGATGCCCTCAATAGACAAAACAAACACCATCTTTGGCCACGGACAAAGGGTTGCTCGCTATAACATGAGGCAGAAGGTCTATCTTCCACAGACCTCCAACTTAAGAAAGAAGGATATGTTGCCTTTAGGCAATCGTAAAAAAGGAAAATATGTAGGCATTGGTACTATTGGTGGCAAAACCCCATCTTCCTATATATAATGTTCATATGGTTGAAAAATTAAGACACAATTTGCTAGAATAATTCAATTATGGATGATGGATTTGATCTCTCCCTTTACTAAGGATTTATCATAGTTAAGAGCGTGAGTGGCAAACCCTCTTTTTCGGCTAAAAGGCAACAAATTCTGTATAAGATTGAAGCGACATATCTCGAATCAAAGTGTTAACAATACTAATTTTAAAACGGATGAAATATGGTTATGGCATAAGAAACTAGGACATGCTGTATGGAAACTACTTCTAAACGTAAAAGGATAACCTTCCGGAGAGGTTATCGATATTAGTTTTAAGAAAGATGTCTGTGTGATGCATGTCGTGAGAGGTAAAGAGATAAATCGAATTTCAAATATAAAAACCAAGTATCAACCTGTAGACCTCTTAGAATGTTACACAAGGATACTGTTTGGACCGGGGATTAGTGTTGCTAGTTTGGCCGAAGAAAATGGATTTGTAAAACCGTTGATGACTACCTGGATTCACACCGGTACTTTTCTTAACCCACAAGGATGAGTCTTTAAGGCTTTCTCGGTAAATTCGCAAAAGAAGACAAAAACTAAGGGGGTTTATGTATCTCAAAACCTACGAAGGACCATGGGGAGAATTTAAAATGAGCAGTTTAGACCGTACACTAGAGGAGAATGGGATCTCTCACAATTTCTCTGCATCTAGAACTCTACAACAAATGGAGTGGTTGAGAGAAAGAATCAGATCTCAAGTGATGAGCACAAGATCTCAGATAATCTCCTAAGTATACGGCGTAAGGGAAATATGAATGTTATATTAAATGTGAATACTTATTAGGCCTTTTCTAAAGAAGACACCTTACGAATTATGGAATGGAAAAAGTCGAAACATATCTTTTTTTCATACATTTGTGTGAATGCTTCATTATCGATTGTCATGATCAAACTGGAAAGTTTGATTCCAAAAGTAGATAAAGATATCTTTGTAGGATATTCGCAGTGTCTAAAGCCTTTAGAATTGCAATTCCATCAACTCATATTGAAGAATCTAGTTCATGTTATGTTCAATGATGGTTTAAAAATGATAAGGAATTACTCGGATCTAAAATGATCTGAGGTTTTGACACAAACAAGTCGGAAAGTCAACAACCTGATTATGAGACAAAACCTGAAATGAGAAAGACAAACAAGTGGGCAGACAAGTTATGAGATAAGTTAGCGCACAAGTCAACAGATGAGATCAACGGATAAGTCAAGATCTTAACGATGATCTCGAAAGGTTCGAAGTTCAAAACTCAATACATCCTGGGAGGATCTTTATGGGAAATCCCTCTAGGAGAAGAATTATATCACTTTAGAGAATCAAGCAATGTGGCCTTTATGGGGAAATAGAGGCCAAACGATAAAGAAGCTTTTCCTTGAGGATGAAAGTTGATTCTAGCTATGCAAGGAAGAACTTCAACCTGTTACGAAAATGAGTCCTGACATGTCTCCAAGCCCACAAAACTATCATTGGAACAAGATGGGGCTTGCGAACAAATTGGATGAGGATGGCAAAGTTGTCGAATAAGGCAAGGTTAGTAGCCAAGGCTATAACCAACAAAAGGGTATTGATCATAATGAAACCTTTACCTGTAAGGAATATGGCTATCCGCAGATATTAATGTCATATCTTGAACAACCCATTCACCCTTTTTCATATGGATGTAAAAATTGGTTTTCTAAATGGTATAATTGAAGAAGAAGTATGTTAAACAACCCCTGGTTTTGAAGTTACTTGATAAACCAGATCATGTTTCTCAAACTTAAAAGGCACTATATGGTTTGAAACAAGCACCTAGAGCATGGTATGATAGACTTAGTTTTTTCTCATCATAATAGCTTTACTAGAGTGACAAGTAAGAATACTACTTTGTTTAAGAAAAGTTAAAAGAGAATTTTATTATAGTCCAATATGTTGGTGATATTATTTTTGGAGAAAGAATAAAAGTTATAAGAATTTTCCAAGCTAATGCAGAATAATTTGAGATTAACATTATGGGAGAATAAATTCTTCTTTAATTACATACCAACAAACAAGTGATGAATTTTACAACCATCAAAGCAAAGTATACTAAGCAGATACTCAAGAAGTACAAAGATGGAAAATGCTAAAACTAGAAAACTCACTATATAACCCAATGCAAAACTAAGCAAAGATGAGGAAGGTAAAAGGTAGATCAATTTGCCTACAAAGGTATGATTGGCTCTCTTACTCTACTTAACTTCGATAGACGACATTGGGTGATTGATACCGTATGTGTCTTCAGATTCAATACGACCCAAGAGGATCTCATCTTAAAAATTGAATTAAGATAATATTGAGATTTTCCTTGGGACTACTAATCTTGGTTATGTATCTAAGATCAAAAGAATACTGATTAGTAGGATTGTGCGGATCTTGATTTCTGTCGAGACATAATAGAAAAAAGAGCACCGATGGAGATGCTCACTTCTTGGAGCAAGCTTAGCTCTCTAATAGTCAAGCAAAGCGTACAATTGTTGCTTTTTCATCTTTCGCAGGCAGAATACATCTCGGTGCTAGTTGCGCCACAACTATGGCGGGTAAAACAATCAACTTGAGGATTATCTATTTATGAGCATAATATATCTATCGTGCGATAATTCTAGTGCCATATGCCAACTAAAAATCCACTCAGCATTCTAAGGCTAAGCATATTGAAAATCAAACATCACTTTATAAGGATTATGTTCGTGAAAGGTATCTTTGATATTAAGTTTCCGTTAAAAACCGAAAATCAATTGTTCTGATATTTTACTAAACCATTGCGAAGAGAGTTTTATTTGTTAGAGATAATCTAATATGCATTGCATTGTTGAACACATGTCTCGATAATTAACTTGTTTTGCTACGTCTTATGTTTTTATATCACTTGTCTATGTTCCACTTAGGGCCTGCTTGAGTCGTCTCAACCCAACTGGTTTTTTGGTAAAATGGTTGTTAATTATCAATATGTTTTTTTAATCAAGCTAATCATATGCACCGAGTTTTGACCTAAAGCTTATGTTTTTATAATATCTAAAGTGGGCGTTGTAGTTCCCT
>JAUPTC010000858.1:0-34058 GCA_030762895.1 Sophora flavescens | reverse complement strand
ACATTGCTTATATGCCACCTGAAATCCTGACCCTCAACCTTGCAAAGCTTGAGCTCCTTCAATGACCTGGTTAGCCTGTCAACACTGTCACTTATTTCTTCAGCACAGTCATGGAGGGCAGCATATTCTCTTGCCTTGAGGCCCCTGAATTTGTAGCACTTGGAGACAAATGACTTGGTGGACTGAGTCCTGTTGAGGCTGAGTGACAAGGCTGTTTGGACTAATCGGTGAGGGTCTTGTTGGATGGTTGTGGCATAGACAGAGAGGGATTCAACACAAAGTGCTGGGTATGTAGTGATGCTGCAAGAGGATTTGATGAAATTGGAAGGTGCTGCACTTGTCAAATTTGTTATGCCTGCAATACATAGGACAGTGAGGAGCATGAAAGTTGGGAAACCCTTTGCCATGTTTGTTGAGAAATGAGATTTGGTTGGAAGGAATTGTTTGGGTTGTGAGAAATTGGATCTACACTTATAGAGAGGGGAATAAGAGTCACAGGGTCCACTTGACCTCAACCTCATCTTGTGTCTACTAAACTATCTCTGTGTGGGGTCCACTTAATAAAATCAAGGAAATTCTTGGTTTGTTGAGAAAAGAAAAAAAATAAAACAGTGTAAATGCCATTACCATCCACCAATCAAGCAATGAGATAAGGGCGGGCTACAAAGACATCTTTGTCTGAGGTGGCCCATGTGACACTGTATCTTTGGCTCCTCTCCTCCCTCTAAAATAAGTGCAAAATAAATAAAGATGTATTGGTCGGTAATAAGTAGTTAAAATGCACACTTTAAGCGTAATGATTGATATACCTTTGTTCATTTTACATTCAGGTCCCTCTTAAAAGAGATATTTATCCATACGTTTGCATTTTGTTAAAGGGAATTTCGGCGCCTGGGTGTTTAGATGAGTGATCGTGGATCTGTTTTATTCAAAAAAAAAATGGTTTGTTAAAGGAATAAAACATAAGCTTTTATTAAAAAATTAAATATATAACATTTTAATTTGTTAAATATATTATTTTTAATTTATTAAAATAAAAACATTTATAAAAACAGCACATAGTTTAATATATCAGAAAGCGTTGTTTATTAAACAATTCAATCTAACAATAATTTACCGACTCACAAAATATCGTACATGCAATTGAATCTAAATAATTTACGACAACTCACAAAATATCGTACACGCCAAAATCATACAAAGCTTCCTTTATCAAATTAGTGTTAACTTTATAATTCTTTTTTAAAAGTAAAGTGCTCTACTATTCCTACCGACATGCATAAATCAGATTTTGTTAATTTAATGATATAGGATCAGTGACTTGTGAACCAGAATGGAGCCCCCGATACAGACAGTAATTCAAAGTAGCTTGCTTTCACACGTAATAATCAAATAAAAAGTAGCTTTCACACGTGATCGTGTGATAACTGCAGCCATGTGACAAACACAACCTCAATTTTTCTTCTCTGTATGCAGGCTTCGAATTTTTTAGACAAAAAAAAGTAGGCATCTCTCGATTAGTACAATTTGGACCTTATCTAGAAGAGTGATGGATTATAACTGAATTTTAAGTTTGTAATTCTTATTATATGATTTAATTTGATTAAACTTAAGAAAAAATTTGATATTTTAAAAAAAAATCCAACAAATTGTTGGTAATTATTACTATTTTTTGGCACATTAAGGCTATTCAGAGCCTATGTTCAGCAACTAATTTTTTTTAGGTGTACAATTTATTGGAATGAGTTTTGTCTCTCTCAAAAAAAAAATCTTTTTTTCACATTTTTTTTACTCAACGAATCTTTTCTCACATATATAGTAAGAATCGGTCCTTTGATAACATGAATAAATAATTCATCTATCTACCAAGTTTATTGGGCATTGTTAGTAATTGTTGGTTATTATTTTAAATATCAAATAAAATTGATTGAATTTCAGACTTAATTTTTTCATAAATGTTATTCTAACTCCCAAATTTCGACACCTACGTTGATAACTTTACTGTAGAGAAACTGTAGCACTATATTTTCTTTTCTTTTGTTTTTTTACAAATTTTGACTTAAAAAATAGTTTTTTTTAATACTAACATTTTTTTGTTAATTACGTACAAATATCTAGTTAATTCAGTTCATTATATGGTTAATAGGTCATCCTAAAGCTTACAATCATTTTCCATAATCATGTAAATATTTGGTTAATCACGGGCAAATATCTGGTTAATTCAGTTCATTATCTGGTTCATGGGTCATCCTGAAGCATACAATCATTTTTTACAATCATGTAAATATTTGGTTAATCACGTGTAAATATCTGGTTAATTCAGTTCATTATCTGGTTAAATGGTCATCCTGAACCATATAATCATTCCACAACCATGTAAGTATTTGGTTAATCACGTACAAATATTTGATTAATTTAATTCAATATATGGTTAATGAGTCATCCTGATGCACATTCCATCATTGTGCATACATTAACCATATAATGAACTGAATTAACCAGTTATTTGCACGTGGTTAACCATATATTTACATGGTTGTGGAAATTGATTGTAAGCTTCAGGATGACCCATTAATCAGATAATGAACTGAATTAACCAGATATTTGCACGTAATTAACCAAATATTTATATGATTGTGAAAAATAATTGTAAGCTTTATGATGACCTATTAATCATATAATAAACTGAATTAACCAGATTTTTATACGTAATTAACCAAAAATGTTAGTAATCATAAAAGCTAAATTTTTATTTTTTTTTAAAAAGTCAAAATTATAAATAAAAAAAAATGCTACAATAACGCTACAGTCCTGTAGTTGTCTGGGAATTCAGAATAAGGTAACTTACCGTGTAATGTATGTATTTGTTTCCATTGTCGCTATTTGAAACTTTTTTTAATTTAGAAATTGAAATTTTGGTAGTATTTCATGTTGTTGTCGTTTATGACGGTATTTTAAGTTAAACTCTTGACGGAATCACTCACAATTAAATATAATAATTTTTATTTTTTTATCTTTTGTTCAATCTAATATTTCATATTTATTTTGTAAGAACTATTGAGTTTTTATTAACGAAATATTTCATATTTTTCTTAGAAACACATTCTTATAATTAAAATATAACTTCAGATGTGCCTAGTTTAGATCGTAACACATGAATTCGGACAGTAAGCAAGTTTAATGCTTTCATTGAACAAAAAAAAAGTTTAAAAAAAGAAACTAGAATTAAAAATTTGAAAATGAACATAATTGTTCTGTAGGACTGTCTGGTACAAATGAATATGGAACTGGCCAAACTTAAATTATTGCTCAATCTGTGCTCGCATGCGTTGAATATGGAGTTGGATGCATCATGCATGCAAAAGCAGCTGATGCTCAAGTCAAAGTGTGTATAAGATGATAATGAAAAACTTAAGGGTAGGGTTGTTTGGAAGTCAAGATGATATAGAAAGGATAGGATATATAAGCTATCATATCCTCGGTTAAATTGTGGTTTGGTGAGCCAACGTGATAAAATAAGTTTATCCTATTACTTATCTTATCTTGCTTACTAGATAAAATTAATTCTTATATTGTGAGGGGAGTTAGAATAGAAATAAGCAAGATATGATACAAAATTTGTGTACCATCTAACCCTTACCGGGGGGCCATAACCCACAAAGTTCTTTTTTTTTGTTTTTTGTTTTTTTTTTTTTGAAAAGGCAAAAGGTATATTAAGTAGAGTATAACCCTCTAAGTTCTACTTTGTAAGATGACGACAGCGTTGTGGCTTTGGCGAGGTGGCGACATGATTGGGTGGAACTCCAATGAGGTGGTGGTGCAGTTGTAGTGGTGGAGCTCTAACGAGGTGGTGACATTACGCCAAATTCAGGATTTAATAGCATACACTTAATAGCGGTTTCGACAAATGATGCTTTAAAAAAAATGTGTGGAAGTATTTAATAGCTCTGAAATGACGGTTCACTTTAACATATAAACCTTTTCCTATGATAAAAGCCATCTTTTCCCGATACCATTTTTTTTAAAAAAAAATTCATGTTCAACCTATTACAATGTGTCACCCTCTACCCCCGCATGTATTTATAAAAGCATAATATATATAAAAGAAATAATTTTAAAACATCCATATCATTTATTATAAAATGAAAACAACGGGTAGAGAGTACCACATTGTAACAACCCCAATGTCACATTACGTGAGCCGTATAACCAAAGTCCCAAGCATCACGGATAAACAAACTAAAACCTGAATTAAATCCTAACTATGAGTAGCGGCTCCTCGTAGTCACTTCTCAACAAGCTACTCACCGTCCTCTGTATAACATAAAGGTATATGCCAAACAAAGAAACAAAAGAACGGGGAGTAAGAACCATATATATAAACATAACGTCTACAGGATAGATGGCAAGATGATCATACAACAAAGCAAACATAACATACATCATCATACCATACATCACTAAACACATCACCTATAACATCTAGGTAATTCAATGTGACTCACTACTCCGAATGCATGTGGATCCATCTATACCGGGAATAAGACTTTGGAGTAACATATCCACATTGGCCACAAAGCACCAACGCCGGTGTGACACCCTCTACCCCGCATGTATTTATAAAGCGATAACATAGAAGGAAAAATAACCTAGTTTTTCGAAATTAGATAAACACATGCATATCATTTATTACAAAAGAAAACCAACGGTTAAAGGATACCACATTGTAAAAAGATCTCAACGCTGAAATAATACATGTTTAAATTATAACATAACTTAAACAAAGCATATAACACAACCCCCATGTCACATTACAGTAGCCGGTATAACCGATCCGATAAAACAACTCGGATAACAACTCAACTAAACATAAACTAAACTTCAAGAAGTGGCTCCTCAAAGCCACTCATCAACACGCTGTTCACCATCCTCTGCGTAACACAAAAAGGGGTACATGCAAGGCAACAACAAAAGACGGGGAGTAAGAAACATATATATCAACATAACGGCATGGAAGCAGTTAGCAAGATGAACATGCATCATATAAACATAACATATAAACACAAACATCTCATAAAATCAATATAATATATATATATATATATATATATATATATATATACACACACACACACACACACACACACACACACACACACACACACACACACACTAGTGCAAAATGGGTAATAAACAGGTAAGGTTAACGTCTGTTAAGTAAAACTTAGATGTTAAAAAGGAGGCGGTGGCGCTTACAGTAATTATCGTGTTCATTTAAATGACTTTTTACATCGGTTGTATAAACAACTCGACGTAAAAAGTGACACGGTTCACCTTTTACGCCGCTTGTTTAAACAACTCGACGAAAAAAGTGGAATCAAATTAGAAAGTATACGTTACACATAAACCCGCGCACCTTCCTTCTTCACCCCGTGCACTTTCACTACTGCTCCCCTCTTCTCGCTTCTAACCATTGTCAAGCACCGTGACCACGATCGAGGTCTTCTCCACCACCACCGCCGCGAGTTCTTCTCCGCCACCACCGCGACAAGATTCTCTCGGTGAGTCACCTTCTCCCTACTCTCCTCTCTCTCTCTCTTCTATCTTCTCTCTTATCTTCTATCTCATTTAAGGGTACTTTTCTTTCTCATTTAAGGTTCTCCTTCACTCCCCTTCACCACCGAGCCCTAACAGAATCCATTCTCCTTCACCACCGAGCCCTAACAGAGCGGCCGTATTCTCCGGTAATGCCCTAACTTTGTGACCCTGTGAAAATATGTCGAGTCTTTGTCTCTGCTTTCTTCCTTCCGATAAATGGTTTGTAAATAGCAATGTTGAAATAGTGATGTGGTATAAGTTGTGTTATTGTGTTTATCTCTCATTATATGTATGGAGGGTATTTTGTTGATAATCGGTATTTGATGGAGTTTGATAATGGTGATAGGGAATTTTGATTTGTTAAGGTTCATAAAACCAGAGGGAAAACTATGTGTTTGAAATGGTGCCTGGACTCAAAAGTTATGTTCTACACTTTACATATGGCTGCTAAAGAGACTAATCTATTGTTAAAAATTTCAAAACCTCGGTTGATAGTCCGAGAATATATGCAAAAAGTTCACTAAAGAGAGGGATAGGAACCTCATTTTTTATGGAATGCCTAATAGTAACGGAATGTTCTATTGTCCTTGTGTCAAGTGTTTGAATAAGAGGAAATGTATTTATCTATTTATCTTTATCTTTAGTTATCCATGTTAAAAAACATATTTTAATATTTACCGTTTCTGAACAGGCATACACATGGATCACTCGGACCCGCATGCAAGGGAGGAAACTGTGGGGCCTACGCAGGACACTATGGGGACTACGCCTGATGATACTGTAAGTTTACATGTTATATACTATCTTTATTCTTTATTTATAATGTAAGTTTAAGTTCTTTATATATTCTTTATTTATCCTTGTAATACATAACCCTCTAATTTAACATTTTTTTGTCCAAACAGACATCACAGTCTCGGAGGAAACGGGGTAGAGGAGTCACATCACTGAAGAAGTTAGAGAAAACTAGGCAAAGTGGTCAGCCTCTTGAGGTGTCCTTTGATGCTAAACTAAAGCCCCAGGGCCCCCGTGCTAGAGAATTTAAATCGTGGGTGATTCTACAAACCAATCAGCACGTTAGCATCCTATATAACCATTGGAATGACGTTCCACAAAACGTTAAGGATCAGATTTGAGAGGTTATCACGGTATTTTACTTTTACATTCTTTTGATTTACATTATTAAATAATTATTCGAGTTATAAGTCATCCTATTTGTTATGTATTTAATGTGTAGATAGTTTGGACCGTACCGAATGACGAGCATCATCGGGCGAAATGGCTCTCATTGGGGGCAAGGCGTTGGAGTGGGTTCAAGCATGGTCTTACTAGGCACTATGTATCTAGGAAGAAGAAGCTTGATAAGATGTTCTTGGATTACCCCTGGATTGATAGGGAGACGTGGGATAAATTTGTTAGCATTCGACATTGTGACGCATTTCAAGTTAGTTGATATAGTTAATTTATTTATGCTTCTTAGAGATCATTTAAGTAAAGAAATTAAGTGTATTTGACTATATTAATTATGTGTTTTTGTTTAAACAGGCTAAGGCTGAGATGGGTAGGCAGAATCAAGCTAAGAACGTCCACACCCACACCTTGTCTCAGGGTGGGTACGCCACTCAGATTGACGAGATGATGGCGGAGAAGCTTAGGCTGAAGCAGAGGAGACCGGCCGCGAGGATAGCAGCCGGAGAGGTGCCTGAGGGCACACCTGTTGATCCTCCGTCTCCTATCCCGCGCGAGGATGTTTGGTTGGCCGTCCGAATGACAAAGAAAGGCTCTTTTAAAGCTGAAGCCACTCGCGATGTGGCAGATAAGATTGTAACTACCTATATGCATTTATAGTTGATATTTGTATATGGTTGATATTTTTAAGGAACACCTTTCTCTTACACATTTTTTCAATACTTTATTGTAGATGGAGCTTAAGGAAAAATGCTCCCAGGGCTCATTCGTCCCTTCTGGACACCGGGACATATTGCTCACTACTTTAGGCAAGGACGACCATCCTGGTCGGGTGATTTGTGTTCCAGAGATGGTGGGCATGAAAGAATATTATGGCCAGCTGATGAGACGCTTCTTATCCAACCTAGATTTCAAGCAGGCGTTTTTTAGGGAGCTTGCTTCCGTGGGTTCCCAAGACACCACGGGAGCTTCCAACCCTTCACATGTGAGCACAAAAGAGAGATATAATAGGACACATGTGGATGAGTTGGCAGAGAGGGAGCGAGAGTTGGAGGTCCGACGCTGTGAGGTTGAGTGTAAAGCGAAACGGCGAGAGTTTGAGCTGGCGCAGCGGGAGCTCGAGTTGGCACGGAAGGTATATATTCATTATTAATGTCCAAATTTGTCAATTAATTACTTATGTTTTTTTTAATTATCAACAACTTATATACCTGATTTATTTAATATTGAAGGCAAAGGAGGGTAAGATTTCTCTCATGATTCGGTTGTTCTCGACTGGCGAGGATTATGTACCCGTGCTTTTTCAATGGGAGTTGGAGTATGATGGTTAGGTCGGCACGCTCACTTCATGAGCATGAGCTTGGATTTTGATTCCTAACTCTCAATAGTCAGATAAACAAATTGAAGCACTTATAAGAATGAAACACTCTTTTCACAATAAGCTTAAGAAAGATGATGAATGATATGTGTATATTGTATCTGTGATCGATATGACATATATTCGTTATATTGAAAGTGTTCCTTTGATCCCTCTTTATATAGAAAACAAGTTATAGTCGTTGGGATCAATCAAAACAGAGTTGGTTCTGATAATGTAAAATCGTTTTCTTGATTCTCGGTTCTTGAAATAAGATTCTTCATCGCTTTTATAGCATTCGCGTCCATCTTAAAAAATAAGCGCATCCATCTTGCCATGTCATTGGACGGAGCTTCTCATTAAGGACTTAGCAAGTCTAAAGAACGTAATCCTAGTAGACGAGCTCCATATGTCACTTTAGTGGACGAGCACTTGTATCACTTTAGTGGACGAGCACTTCTGTCACTTTAGTGGACGAGCGCTTCTATCACTTGTGTTGGACGAGCGCTTCTATCATTTGTGTTGGATGAGCGCCTCTATTACTTCAGTGTTGGACGAGCGCTTCTATTACTTCAGTGTTGGACGAGCGCGTCTATTACTTCAGTTTTGGACGAGCGCTTCTTATGAAATCTTATTTCCAAAAATCATTTTCATTAACGAAAACTTATTCCTTTTAATGCAGGTTATGAAAATTGATTTTCTTCATGCGTCTTTTTAATTGAGCTATTTTGTGACTAAGAGATTTCTTTCTCTTACATTTCATCTAAGACTTAAATCTAATTTCTCCTTTAAGCTCTTGTCTTTGCTCTTTGATTCCTCCATGTAGCTCTTTTGATTCTTCAAGTTCTTCCTTGAATATTCTCCTTTAATTGCTCATTGAACTTGTTGATTACTGCTTGATACCTATCTTTGCAATTTGACACTAAAACACTTGCATACACATTAAATTGTATTTGTCATATATCAAAATCTCTAAGTCATTGAGTCTTACAAACTCCCCCTTTTTGATTATGACAAATCTTTTAACAAATTATAAGATCAGAGTATAGGTGTAGCAGACGCTAAGTGTGTTTGACAAATTTATATCATGGTATCAAAGCAGAAGTATATCAGAGAAAAAAATAATTTTATCAGAGCAGAATTTGATTTACTCCCCATTAATCATGTTAGCTTATAAGCTCCCCCTCAACATATGCATGTATAATTTGTTATTATCCTCTTTCTCTATATCATACTTTTTCCTCCCCTTTTTGACATTATCAAAAAGGTAAAGAAAAGAAACATTCAAAGCAATAGAGATTGCAAACATATATACATTAAAACATAGCATATAAAATTGTTGATGATAGAGGGATAGGTGCAGGGGTAAATAAAAAGAACAGAAACCATGAGTCAAAATTACAAACTAAGGCATTTTACCTTTCAAAAAATTCTTTTTCCTCCCCTTTTTTGATTTTTTTTTTGTTTCTTTAGAGATTAGATATAGGATTGATGGATTATGACCATTCTCTTCTAATGAAAAAGAAGCTTTCCTTGTTCAAGGGCTTGGTAAAAATATCAGCAAGTTGTTTAGCTGTATCAACATATTCAATCTCAATTTCTCTAATTTGAATATGATCTCTAATGAAATGATGTCTGATTTCTATGTGTTTAGTTCTAGAGTGCATTATGGGATTCTTAGTTAGGTTAATTGCACTTGTATTGTCACATCTAATAGGAACTTGGTTTAGTTGCACACCATAATCAACTAATTGTTGTTTCATCCATAAAACCTGTGCACAACAGCTACCAGCTACTACATATTCAGTCTCTGCAGTGGATAAAGCCACACTAGATTGTTTCTTATCGAACCATGATACTAAAGAGTTTTCTAGTAAATGACAAGTTCCATTAGTACTCTTTCTATCTAGTTTACAACCAGCAAAATCAGAGTCTGAATAGCTAATTAAAGTACAAGCAGCTCCCTTGGGATACCATAATCCCATGTCTTTTGTTCCTAACGGATACTTAATTATCCTTTTAACTGTTGTTAAGTGTGACTCTTTTGGATTTTCTTGATACCTAGCACACATGCATACACTAAACATGATATCTGGCCTACTAGCAGTAAGATAAAGTAGTGAGCCTATCATACCTCTGAATTTAGAAACATCAATAGGTTTACCTTGCTCATCCTTGTCTAGATAACAGGAGGTACTCATTGAGTAGCCATCTCCTTAGCATTTTCCATGCCAAACTTCTTGATCAACTCATTGCAGTACTTGGTTTGGCTAACAAAGATTCCATTTTTAGTTTGCTTTATTTGTAGTCCAAGGAAAAAGTTCATATTTCAAACTCACTCTGCATAAGATTGTAAACTCATTGCACAAATGCTCATTAGTGGCACTAACAATTACATCATCCACATATATTTGTACAAGTAAAATGTTGTGTGCCTTTTTCTTAGTGAACAAAGTTGTGTCAACTTTACCTCTTTTAAATCCTTTTTCAATGAGAAAATTACTTAACCTTTCATACTAAGCTCTAGGAGCTTGCTTTAAGCCATATAGTGCTTTTAGACAGGTTTATAAACATGGTTAGGCAATTCATTATTCTCAAAACCAGGTGGTTGACCAACATACACTTCCTCTTGTATAAATCCATTTAAGAAAGCACTCTTAACATCCATTTGATACAATTTAAATCCCATTATGCAAGCATAAACAAGTAGCATTCTTATAGCTTCTAACCTTGCTACTCGGTGCATATGTTTCATCATAATCTATGCCTTCTTCTTGGTTATACCCTTTAGCTACCAATCTAGCCTTGTTTCTTACAATTATACCATTTTCATCTAGTTTATTCCTAAAGACCCATTTTGTATGTATTACTTGACAGTTCTTGGGTTTAGGCACTAGTTTCCAAACTCGGTTTCTTTCAAACTGGTTTAACTCAACTTGCATAGCCATCATCCAATGTTCATCAATTGTAGCATCATCTATGTTCTTAGGTTCTACTTGAGACACAAATGCCATATGATTACAAGCATTTCTAAGAGATTGTCTAGTAGTTACCCCATTTGTAATTTCACCAATGATGTTATCAATTGGATGATTTCCGATATCCTCCATTCCTTTGGTAGGTCGATCGTTGTTCTGCTTTTGCTCCTCGCAGCAAAAATTCATTCTTTCGCTTTCATCTTCTTCATTGTCCTATTTCTCTTCTAGGAGACTTTTCTCAATTGAATCTGCAAGATCATCAATAACAGAATCCTTTCCCAACCTTTTGGGGTTAGACTCATCAAGTGTCACATGTACGAATTCCTCAATAGTTTGTGTTTTCTTATTATATATTCTAAATGCTTTACTAGATAGAGAGTAACCTAGGAAAATTCCTTCATCAGCCTTTGCATCAAATTTTCCAAGATTATTCTTTCCATTGTTAAGAACAAAGCATTTGCAACCAAAAACATGAAAATGTGCTATATTTGGTTTTCTTCCTTTGTAAAGCTCATAACGGGTTTTCTTTAAGATTGGTCTTATCAAGACTCTATTTAGCACATAGCAGGATGTATTGACAGCATCTGCCCAAAAATGTTTTGGCAAGCTAGAGTCGTTCAACATAGTTTTTACTATCTCCTCTAATGATCTATTCTTTCTTTCCACTACTCTATTTTGTTGTAGAGTTCTAGGAGCAGAAAAATTATGTTGAATGCCATGCTCATCACAAAAGTTTTCAAACACTTCATTTTGAAATTCTCCCCCATGATCACTTCTTATAGAAACAATTTTCACGTCCTTTTCATTTTGCACAATTTTTGCCATTTTCTTAAATGCAGCAAATGAGTCACTCTTATGAGATAGAAAATATGTCCATGTATTTCTAGAGTAATCATCTACTATTACCAATGCATACAAGTTACCACCAAAGCTTTTGGTTCTAGATGGACCAAATAAATCCATGTGTAAAAGTTGGAAGGGTCTAGTTGTTGAAACAATGTTCTTAGGTTTAAAAGAGACCTTAACTTGCTTTCCTTTTTAACATGCATCACATAGTCCATCTTTCACAAATTTCAGTTTAGGAAAACCAACTACAAGATCTTTACGAATCAGTTTATTCAAGTGGTTCATGTGAATGTGTGCAATTCTTCTATGCCAAAGCAAATTCTCTTCTTCTTTTGAAATAAGACAGCATGCGGTATTTGAAGAGATATTATCTAAATCAAGCATGTAGATGTTATCTATCCTATATCCAATTAATTTCAAATTTTCATCATGTTGATTTTCTATTAAGCAACTATTGGAATTGAATTTTACCTTGAAGCCTTTGTCACATAGTTGACTGATACTTAATATGTTGTGTTTTAGTCCCTCAACATATAGTACATCCTCAATGATTGTTGTTGAGTCACTTCCAATGTTGCCAATGCCAAGTATTCTCCCTTTATTGTTGTCTCCATAGGTAACACTACCACTTGACTTAGGGGGTAAAGGAAATGAACTTGGTTTTGTCTCCAGTCATGTGCTTGGAACAGCCACTGTCAAGATACCATTTCACATTCTTGACTTTCCAACATACTTCACTTTCTGAATCACTATGATTGCTGGCCATCAAGCACAAGTTTACCTCCTCAGATTCAGATTCTTCAGTAGATTCTAGATCATTATCATCCCAAGCAATGTAGGCCTTTCTTGGCTTTCTCCACTTCTTGTCCTTTGAGATAAACTTTTATGTTTTGTCATTCTTTTGCAGTTTTGGAAAGTCAAGCTTCATGTGACCAATCTTTCCACATTCATAGCATGTGATGTTGTTGGAAGAGTTGTCACCTTTGCTGAAATTTCTTTTTGGAAAAGTGGATGGCTTTCTTTTGAAGTTGCCTTTCTTCTTTAGGAAGTTCTTGAATTTTCTAACTAGCATTCCCATCTCTTCTTCAGATTCTGTCTCTTGTGCTGAATCATCATCATCACTGTCTTCTACTTCTCTGACTTGTGAGTTCAGAGCCAATCCCTTTTTCTTTTTGTCAGTTTCTTCATTCTCATTCAGTCTGTTCAACTACAATTCATGTTCTTGTAGTTTTCCAAACAATGTGGCAATGGTCATTGATGAGATATCTCTAGATTCTGAGATTGCTGTGACTTTAGGCTACCATTCCCTGCTCAAGCATCTCATTACTTTGTTAATTTGATCCTCATTTGATATAGCTTTTCCAAGACCAGCAAGTTGGTTAACAATGTGAGTGAATCTCTTTTGCATTTCAGACATAGGTTCTCCTTGCTTCATTTTGAATAGCTCATACTCATGTGTGAGGGTGTTCATTCTTGCTCTTTGACGCCCTGTGGTTCCTTCCATGTGTTACTTGCAATGTATCCCACATCTCCTTTGCTGATTTGCAATTTGAAACCCTGAAAAACTCATCATGGCTTAAAGAAGATGTTATAATATTCTTAGCACGTGCATTATATTGAACTCTTTTCTTATCATCCTCATTCCATTCAGTTTTAGACTTATTTCTTGGAGAACCATTAACATCTACAGTGGAGGGGACAAATGGTCCATTCTCTACTGCATCCCATATGTCAACACCTGCTGCCTCAAGAAAGATTACCATTCTTTCCTTCCAATAGATATACTCAGATCCATTGAAGGTAGGAGGGAGTGCAAGGGAAGCCCATTCATTCAAACAGTCATTGGAAGCCATGCTCTTATAGCTGTTAAGCCAAACTTAAGAGTTTAGCTCTGATGTCAATTGTTGTTTTAGCTTCAACGACTCAAGAGGGGGGGGGGGGGTGAATTGAGTTTTCTTAAAATATTTCCATCTTAAAAACTTTTCACAAAACTTTTCAAATCAGAGTTGCGGCCTCAGGATCTTTTACAAAATCAATGAAGGGTTTAAATAAAATCTTGAATAGAAGGTGATGAAGATAAGAAAGATTGATTCGGGAATTAATAGATCTACGAATAGGTTCAGGTTCAAAACTTCATTAATAACAAAATACGTAAACTTGATTAAACCTTTAAAGATTAAGAACAAGTTATGCAAGTTTGAGATACAAGTATTAACAATCAAGAACAAACTTGCAGATTTCAGTCTCGATCTCTCGATTCAGCTTTTAGCAATCATGAATGTTTTTGATCGACTCGGTTTTGAACACGATAACACGCACTTGGTTACAATCGGACTCAGGTTTCAATACGCTTTATACGGATCAAGAACAGAAAATTATATTGAACTTTAAACATCGAGTCACGGGTTCTTGATCATAAAAGCAAAGTAAAAGAGTTTAAGTTTAGAGATACTACACAACCAGAATTATCCTGGTTCGATCACCACCACCTGACCTATATCCAGGTCCCCACTCCACCTGTGGGTTTTCACACACTAACACAACAAGCTTTAGCCAGGTAGCTTGAAAAACATTTACACCACAGAGCACTCCTTCACCTCAAAATACCACACTCTTGTGAAGAGCCTCAATGTTATTCCTTAGGGATACCTCACCCTAATCACTCAGAGAGACTCCCTCTCCCTTTACAATCAAATAAAAACGAAAAATTGATTCCTAACTCTTAATAGTCAGATAAACAAATTGAAGCACTTATAAGAATGAAACACTCTTTTCACAATAAGCTCAAGAAAGATGATGAATGATACGTGTATATTGTATCTGTGATCGATATGATATATATTCGTTATATTGAAAGTGTTCCTTTGATCCTCTTTATATAGAAAACAAGTTATAGTCGTTGGGATCAATCAAAATAGATTTGGTTACGTAATGTACCTGCTTTCTTGATTCTGGTTCTTAAGATTCTTCATCGGTTTCATAGAATTCGCATCCATCTTAAAAATAAGCGCACCATCTTGCCACGTCATTGGACTTAGCCTCTCATTAAGGACATAGCAAGTCTAAAGAACGTAATCCTAGTAGACGAGCTCCATATGTCACTTTAGTGGACGAGCACTTCTATCACTTTAGTGGACGAGCACTTGTCACTTTAGTGGATGAGCGCTTCCATCACTTGTGTTGAACGAGCGCTTCTATCATTTGTGTTGGACTAGCGCATCTATTACTTCCAGTGTTGGACGAGCGCTCTATTACTTGATGTTGGACGAGCACTTCTATCACTTTAGTGGACGAGCGCTTCTTATGAAATCTTATTTCCAAAATTCATTTTCATTAACGAAAACTTATTCCTTTTAATGCAGGTTACGAAAATTTATTTTCTTCATGCTTATTTTTAATTGATCTATTTTGTGACTAAGAGATTTCTTTCTCTTACATTTCATCTAAGACTTAAATCTAATTTCTCTTTAAGCTCTTTTCTTTGCTCTTTGATTCCTCCATGTAGCTCTTTTGATTTCTTCAAGTTCTTCCTTGAATATTCTCATTTAATTGTTCACCTGAACTTGTTGATTGCTGCTTGGTACATGTCTTTGCAATTTGACACTAAAACACTTGCATACACATGAAATTGTATTTGTCATATGTCAAAATCTGTAAGTCATTGAGTCTTACACTATCCACCGCGGTTGTGAGTCTTTGGTCGTTGTAAGTATGCTTTATAATTTTATAATTAATTCAATTTATATATTTTATTTGAATTTTATGATTTACTGTATTCATATCATAGGCATCTCCATCGACTTCAACTCGAGAGGGGTGACAACGTATTCGGCTTCTTAGAGCCCTACTCCTTCAACTGAATTCTTTGACAATCACAACGAAGACACAAGTACTTAACGAGATTACTGGGAGGTGATTATCGCAAGGAGCTATATCTGGCACCGTACATAATGAACAGGCAACGACAGTTGCTCGTAATTCATCCTGCCGGGCATACTGTCATCTTCCTATGCTCTATCCACAATAACCCGCCACGGGAGGTGGTGGAACCTATCAATAGGTTAGTAATTAATCTTCTATTTAATTTAAGTTTTAACATTTACTTTAATTTTATGTGACAAATGATGAATTGGTTAATTGACATGAATATTCCATTTATGATAGTGCGCTCAAGACTTGTAGTTTGAGTCGTACAATCCGGGAGAAGTAGGACTCCTAAGTCTAAAGAAAATCTGATTGGATTATCCTCAAGGTTGTTAGTTTGTTAAATAGTATATAATATTATAATTACTAATTACTAATTCCAAATATATATGTTTATTTAATCGACATTAAATTTCATTTTCTTTCGTAGTCTTCATATCAATAGACGGTTGGTCGTGTGGATATTATGTGATGCAACATATTCAAGACATAGTCTCCGCATCTATTACGAAGGATGGAAAGAGGGTAATAATACTTAATTAAACAACTTATTTAATTATATATTATAGTTTTCATTTTCATTGCGTTAATTAATGTTACCGTCATTTATTTGAACGTGTGCAGGCTTTTAACAACGACCAATCTCCTCTAAACAAAAAATAGTTCAAAGACTTGAGGACGCGGTTTGCAGAATTTTTCTTCAAGTATGCTAAAGAGAAAGGATTGCCCGCAAGTATACCTCAGGAGTATATAGAAGATGTGTAGTTAGTAATTAGTATAGAAACTTATATGTAGGTGTGCAGTACTTAGTATGTTTTTTATCCCCCCATTTGTTCCTTTGTATATATATACTTTTATTTTATTAATGAAATTTAAGTGAAATATTTGACTGTTACTAGACGGTTTACTGGACTGGACTGTTTACTGAATGCCGGGATAGCTGGGGGAAGGGATATATTGTAACAGAATTTTTTTTTTAAAAAAAACAAAGCCTATAACCTCAGTTGTTTAGTACAAATGACGTTAAATAAAAAAAATTGGCTTTTAACATTAGTTGTAATAAAAAACTGACGTTAAACGTCAAGCTTTTAATGTCAGTTTGTGACAGCCTGATTTTTAATTGCATTGTTTAACCGGTTAAAATATAATTAATTATATTTTAATCTGAGAGTTAGAAAGTGATTTTAAATAAAATAAAATCATATTCATAGTCTCTCTTATGATAGAATGTTACAGTGAAATTTTGGGTTTAAAATCAGACGAAAACCGATCTGCGTTTTTTACTGACAGTATAATTTTATAACGGCAGAAAACCCTAATTTGACCCGAAACTGAAATTTGTAGATTTTTTTATATTTTACCCGTGAGGAATTCTATTTTCCAAATTTACGATCGAAATAAAATATTATGTTTATTCGGACAATTTTGGTAAAAGTTCTGACTTTAAAAATAGTCGGTGTTCACCTGACGAGAAGATTTTAATGATCGAAACCTAATTTTGACTCGTGAACGAAATGGTTTATATTTAAATAATGTTTCTAACGAGTTTGGTTGTTTTGAAAATTTTCAACCGAAACGAAATATTACGCTTTTCGTCTGGCGTAAAACCCTGTCGAGAAATCGACCGAGTCGAAACGGAACTGCAGAGACTCACAAGAGATGGACAACCAGTCATACATGATGACTCATGGAGGATGAGTCACAAGCATTTATGAGCATTAAATGCTAGTAATCATGACTTTTGGGTAAAATGCCCAAAATACCACCAAGCTTTCATTTATTAACAAGACACGTCTCGTACTTTTAACCACTCATTTACATGGTTGTAAACCTTCCACATCTCTCCAATTTCGTTCAGCCACATTCCACAAACCATACCTATTTATGTTTGCTTTCATTTCATCATTTTCCTCAAACCGAAATCGAGTAAATAACGGAGTGCGTCGACGGGGTTTCCGGGAACCGCTAAAGGATTGAATCGATGAGTCATGGATGAATCATTAGATGTGGCCCAAAATCAGTCACACCTCCTTCATTCTCCACCAAGTATTTTAACCAAAACCATGGTTACAAATTAACTCTAGTTAGGTTATTATAACCATAGTTAAGTTATTATATTATTTTATAAACTTAACCTATGTCAACTAACCTAACCTTGGTTCATTTTTAACATTCAACAACTCACTCCCTCACTCCATTTCGTGGCTGCCACACCACTCACACACTTAGACATTTTCATTTTTCATTCTAAGTCATTTTCTCACAAAACACCAAGAACATCATAGTGTTCTTACAAAGTTTATCATAGTTCTTCACTTGTTCTTCATTTACTTCATCAAACCTCTTAATTCCAAGGTGAGAATCCTTTCCTCATCATCTTAGCTTCATTAATCATGCATCAAATCTTCACTTCCATCAACTTTTCACAAATCTCCATTTCTAGATCTAGAACTTCAAATAATTCTAAAAAATTGTAGAAAAATCATTTTAATGTGAAACCAATTTCTATGATCCTTATATGACTTCTACATTCATCATCTAAGAGTATGTAAGCAAAAGAATTTTCCTTCTTATTTTTCTATATATTGGCGAATCTAAGTATTGGTGGGCAAATGAGATTTTGTTCAACTTTTAACTTAGATGAAGTTGTTTATAAGCTATCTAGGGTTTCTATGTTATAAATCTAAGATTTTAAAATCAAAATAAATTCCTAACCCTATTTTCTAGTCTTGGCCGAAATTTGGTTCATATAAACAAAATAAGTTTTCTTCAATCTTTAACTAGATCATGATTTGTATCAACTATTTAAGGTGTGTAGGTTCTAGATCTAAGAGTTTGTGAGCAAAAAGAATTTCTAGACTATTTTACTTATTATGGTTCGAAACCCTAACCATAGAGGTTAGAGGATTTTGTTTCATATTTTTGAATTGTAACACTTGATTTATGTTAATTAATACTCTAGGAACTAAGATCCAAAAGATGGAGTTGAGCAAATAACCCTAGGCTATTTTTGATATCATGGCTGAACCTAGCATGAATTAGTCATAGTTGGTTTTGTTTGATTTATTTGTGTTATGTTGTTTTGGTTGAAGGTTAACCATTAACTGTGGTAGAGTACCCAGGATCAAAAAGTTCGGGACTTCTGATAAGTTCAGAGTGGGGGAAAATCAACCTATCATCGGAATCAATAAGTAGTAGATTATATGATAATTGTGTAGGCGTACCTAAACCCTACTAGTAGTCATAGTATCGACAAGACCAAAATCACATTGGATACATTTTTCTAGAAACCAATGGTGATTTGGGGATTAGGGTTTATCGGCATAGGTTAATTTTGTGATGGAGAATGTCTTTCACGGTAGTGATGGTTGTCATGGCCGGGCCGTGATAACAGTTGACTTGTAGAATTATTGTATTTTATGTACATGCATGGCTTGATGGCTATCACGGCCAGCCGTGAAAGAGTCCGACTTTATGGTTTACTAGATTTGAATATTTTCTAATGTTGTGTTATGCATGATCTGTCCTGGTTTTAATATTGTGCTTAGCGGATTTTAAGCAAAGATATATATATTGTTAGGGTTATATTTGTTTGGGTGTGAGGATAATGGTGACTAAGAGGTGCCTAACCTAAATGAGTTATTTTAAAGAGGAAGGGTGACATAGAATATGTGTTAAGGCTTTGATGGAAGGTTAAGGCACTAGGATATTATTAATATGAGTTAGTGATATTCATGTGTTTACGTTGTTGTTCACAAACAGTATATTTGGAATATATGAGGTCAAGAGTTCTCGTTAGGCAGTTCCACCTTAGAATTTAAGTTATGCAGCTATAGTGTCATTTGTTATACATGAGCACCCTTGATAGAGATGAGAGAGAACCGGGTGTGCACCTACGGTATTGTGCTGCGATAGTGTCATTGCTTTTGCATGAGCATTCTCACAATGGATGAGAATGTGCATCGGCATTGGGAAGCGTAACCTCGGACTTGATCACGGCATTCCAAGCGAGGAATGTGTGACAGGATTAGTGGTGGCCACGTCGGTATAAAAGTGTAGTTGTGTGAGATTGGGGTAAAGGATGGTAAATTAATTTGAGGATGATTTGTTAGTTATGTATGTTGATTGTCTCGTGACATTTATTGTATGATATGCTATGATTCTTTCCACTTTTGATGATAGAAATGTTTCTTATCCCTAAATCTTTCTCGTGTGTTGTATTTTATTTACGATGTGATCGAATGCGAGAAGACCGGTGGAGGAACTAGTTCTTTGAGGAGTTAGATGGAACTCAGTATGAACCGAAGGTGGGAGGACGAGCCGTGATTCCAGCAATGTAGTTTAATGTCTATGGCCGGAAGTCTTATAAGATGTTTTACTTTCCGTTGATTATAAGCAGTTTGTATAACTAAATACCGTATGGATCCTAACGATAGGATATCTAAACTGAGTGTTTTAATAATATAATGAACAAGCGTATGTGTATTTATATATTATAACGTTGTTGTGTATTATTTTTGCAGAAGTTATATCATTAGTATTAAATTTTAATTTTTACATTTTTTTATAAGCGCACGATTAAGTAAATAATTGATAAGGTTTTAATCTAATAATACAATGGGACACAACGGGTGTTTCACAGTTGAATGAAATAATTGACATTAAAAGTTATTTTAAAAAAAAATTGGCTTTTAACGTCGTATGTAATCAGCGACGTTAAAAGTGTACTTTTAACGTCGCGTTTTGAACTGACATAAAAGTTACACTTTTAACGACTGCTTCAATAATGTCAGGGATTATTCAGACGTCAAAAATCAATTTTAGCTGACGAAAAAGTAATTCCTACTAGTGATATATATATATATATATATATATATATATGTGTGTGTGTGTGTGTGTGTGTGTGTGTGTGTGTGTGTGTGTGTGTGTGTGTGTCATTCAGACAAAGTATGTTAGCGATGCAACGCTTCTCCACTACTCCAATTCATGAATGAGCAACGAGCGCACAACTAACAATCGCCACCTCAGCTTGGGCCACTGACTACCCAAGTTCATCATCACCATCAACCTTATCTTTCATCTTTAGCCTTTAATCTTTTATCACATACTTCTTTCCACTTACACTGGCCAAAAAGTGCGAGAGCTCAACACCTTGACCATTAAGCATCAAGGCCCCTTGGAGCAAACATAGGCTACCAAGGTCCATATCTTTTAACAACACCTTGACCATTAAGCATCAGGCCCCCATGGCCACTCGACTACCAAGGTACAAAACAACAACACTCGCCAAAAAAGCACGAGAGCTCAACACCTCGACCACTACGGCTATCGAAGCCCCTTGGAGAGAATGCTAGGCTACGAAGGTACGTAACATCATCTTTCCACTTTAATTATTAACACTCCGATTGATCAGGTACAAAGCTCAACACCTTGACTATTAGCATCAAGGCCCCCCTTGGCCACTCGGCTATCAAGTACAGAACAACATCTTTACGTTATCTAACTCATCCTGTTCTTCGTTTGGTATCTTTTTTCATTAATTGGATACTTTGGGGTTAGAACCCTGTTTTCTGACATTTTGGTCCTATTAAATTCGGTGGGCGGGCGTATTCACCCTCGGCACGGGCGTGCGGACACTCTGGACAACCACGGTGCATCTTTGCCGAGCACGGGCGTGTTCACTGTGTGCCTCCTCTCTGATTCCAAGCCGGGCACGTAAGGCACTCCGCAGTTAAGCAGTCGTTCTCGATGGATCGTGGACCGTCATCGATCACAGGCGAAAAGGGTCGAAACCACTTTTCCAAATCCTTGGGACAAATCACAGATTCAATCTCATGGCTTTTAACTAATCCATCGAATTGACTTCATTAATCTTAATGTTCTTCATTAATATTCATATGTCTTATCGTCTTGGGGAATTAATCCCATAATCACAGCTTCATCCTTAATATTCCTAGAACACTCATTAATCAATCCTAGGGTCTTTAACTAAAGCCGGTATGAACATAACCCTACATCTCACACTATATTCATGTCTTAAGAACAAACTGGAAAACATCCCTTAAATCTTATTATCATTGTTAACGTATTTTAACGTCTTAACATCATTAATAAACCTCCATCAATTAGTTATAGTCTTATTAACATCATTGTTAGGATTAACATATCCAACAATCAACACTCAAGCGGAGCACCACATCATCATCATTATCATAACATCATTCTCATAATCATAATAACATCATCATCATAATAGCATCATCATCATCATAGACATTCGCGACATCATTAAACATCACACTTTCGATTGACATACCAATACCATCTATTCATACATCATCAATAATTAACATAAAACAATATAACAATTAAAGCATGCCATTAACATTATAATCATATCATACATACATCAATTAACATCAAATAGACAACAACATGACAAGGTCATGGGTTAACCCTTCATCTTACGCTACCCCAGCGCACTCCATCTCATCCTATTCCTCTCTCCCATTACCAGTATGAAGATTCCCAAACAACGATGATGCGGCCAAACTAGATACGTTCTCCTTGAGCTCTGACCAGTTCCTCCCGGCCTTGGTCAAAAAAGAGAAGGGGACAACTAATTAATCCCTAATTCAAAAGAATGGAAAAAGATATTAAGGAGGGGTAACTACGTTGCTTTTAAACAATACTAACATGCATAACTTCTCTCCCAAACGGACTCTCACAAACTCTAAGAACTTTAAGGGGGTTCAAGGAAGGGAAAGTGAAGGGTTTCTGTCCTGACTAGGATTGTCCAAGTGCCAAGATGGTTTGGGTCTCAACCTCATAACCTTTCTATTTAAAGATACGAGACTGAACACGGCGTGCTCAATTACTAAGCATCGGGCCCCTCAAAGATTATATTGCGAGACAATCTAAACTGACTGAATTGGCCAAAACACATAAAATAATACTTGTATATAATTCTCTTAGCTTTCCAACGCCACCCAAGATATCCTCGATGGACATCTAGAACTCAAGATATTGCAAACGGTGGAACATGTTACTTGGACATAAAAAACAAACATAACAAGCATATACAAACATATATATACATATATGAAAGCACTAAGCTTATTTACGATAAAACGGGGAGTTATTCATCAGCTATTCACTAAACCATGGGTGAACTCCTTGGATAACCAGCCCTTACTTCCTGGATGCACCACCACGGATGTACATGATCCACCTAACTCTCGGATGAATCATAGCGGACGACCGAATCATACTTACTCTCGGACGACCTCCCGGTTGCGTTGTTGGATAATGACAACATGAAAAAATGGATACTCCTATTACAGTACATTATGGCATAAAATATTTATATGTTAAACATTAAATCCTTTAGAATATGTTTCAATCAATTCTAAAAAATACTTTAATACCTATTTATATATTAATTTTAGTACTTAATTGTCATTCATTTGGTTGATGCATTTTTCCTATGCATGATTCCTTCAACTTACTATACTCTAAATACGGTTTGGAGTTGTAAAAGTGATTTCTGAACGTTGCTCAATGTTCAGCCTTCAACAAATGGTTTTGCAAATGGTTTATTGAAAATATTTATTGGCATCAATTAGTAAAACTGCTACCTTAATTGCCAATGAAAAAGATGCCATGTAGGAGTTCCTTGCACTCAAGCGAATGTGGGGAAGGTTCTTGTTCCATCTTTGAGGTTGGTGATTATTTACATGCACGCGCCTTGGACAACATTGAGGCTACGACTTGCTTAGACTTCACCAAAATTGGTGGAGGTTTGAGGAATTTTCAAAAAAGTTGAGTTTTAAGGGTGTTTTCTCATAATTTTACAAATTCTTGAATTTTTTTATTATCGTTGAATATTTTTTTTAGTAGTTTTGGATTTTTGTTATACAAATACATTTGTTTTATAGATATTTTGAATAATCGGTTTCTTTTGGTGGATTTCATTTAGTGGCTATATAAGGTCACTTATTTTGCTTAAAAGCTGCTCATGGAGTTCTTAAAGAAATTCTCTTCTATTCTTTCTTCATAATCTACAACCACATGGGTGCTATATAGACAGTGGTGCGACTTGGAGGAGGAAAGCGGGCATGTGACGGTAATAGAATGGCGTACACAGTGGTGCATACTTTGTATGCTTCTAATACTCTTAAAAGAGTTTAGATACCAAACTGCTCTATTTCGATTAAGGTATATTTTGAGACGCTCTCAAATTTTGATTATGATTGTGAATAATACTAAGCTTTGAAACTTTTTTAAGTGACATAATTATCAAGTTTATTGTGCACTGTATGGTTTGAAAATTCAAGGGAACAAATTGGTTTAATGTTTTAATGCCTTTTAATACATATCAAGATATTAATATAAATTTACATAAAAACCTTTTAATGTCTTTCTTTGGTTGATTCCTTTTATTGGATTTTGAAGAGTAACGTCCGGCCATGAGTTTTGTATGGGTTTATTGCTAATATTGATTGGCTTTGATTGTGGAGTGGCTGCTTTAATTTGGTTAATTATTCCTCAATGATTTTAGCTTTGAAATCACTTTGAATTATAAGTAATGAATTTCAATGGAGGAAACTGGCCCCTCATGTATTCTCCAACGTGATGCAGACATTAATTGACATTTTGGCATTCTGAACATGACTAGTTTTAAAGCCTATCAAATAGGCATTATATAGAGGAGCAAGAGTGTTTTTTGGCTGGAAGGCTTCTCCAGTGAAATATATATATATATATATATATATATATATATATATATATATATATATATATATATATATATATATACTCTATATATATAGCTCATCATGTAACTTGGATAGTAAGAAGATTCCCAGGCCATGATTCTTTGATAAATTATACACACAAGTGATATAACATAATATTTTTCTGGGTAAATGATTAAGTCTTTATGTTGCGCTTAAATGTTTCTTGGGTTGCTACTTGATATTATTATATTAAATATTTTGATTTTTTTGATATTTTATTTTTGAAGTATTATAAATATCTTGGTCTTTTATTTGGTGTTGTATTTAAATTGTTGGGTTTGTGGTGATCTTGAGAATACAACCAATTTATTCAATTCCGCCATTAGGTATAATTTTACACTAGCTAGAGGTGCTATTTCTTGAAAATTTGAGAAACAAATTTGCATGACATGTTATACTATGGAATTTGAATTCATTGTGTTTGAGTTAGCGGTTATGAAGATCCAGTTAAAAATTGTATGGAGAATCTTCCACACCACAAATGTCACTTCTTGCAGCCGGGGTGCAATTGGAGGGCTAAATTAGTGCTATAATGAAAAGAGAAGGCACATATTGTGAGACACGATGTTGTTAGATTATGATGTAATTTTCTGCTACAAGAAATGAAAGAAATCTTGTTGATTCTCTCACTAAAGGTTTACCCAGCAATGGTATTGAATTGATCAAAGGGATGAGGTTTAAGCCCAGGTTGAGGGAAATATGGTGGATACCACTTGTTGGTCAAATGGAGCCATATGCGTTAAGTCTCTAAAATGTTTGGATGTGTATTTCCAAGTTTTGATGAAAACTAAACATTGTTAATGATTTAATTAACCTTTGTATTGGTTCTCACCTTGTCTATCAAATCATGCAAATCTAAAAAGTAAGAAGTCAACTTTCTCAGTTCTGCTAATGGATGGCCACCATCCGAAGAGCAAAAAGTAAACCTTACTCTGATTAGGATTATTGACTTCTCTCTGAATGTTCAACTTGTCTTCCGATAAGTTCTTATGCCATCCGAGGTTCTTCGATAGGAAGCTCAAGTACAAAGCTTTTGGAAGTTGTCCTGAAGAAGAAGACTCTGTTTCACGCTTATCAAGAAGGTCGAAATCATTCTCACAAGCAACTTAGGAAATAAGAGATGAAGTCCAGTTAAAGAATATTTCAACATGCTTTATTCCACTAGTACTCTTGGTTATTACGAAGAAAGGGATGTGCTGCGCAAATGCAAAAAGCATTACGCCAACTCGATTTGAATCACGCCATGCATAAAGCCACGATTCTTCATGTTTGGGGTACAACCAACGTTCTATTACATTAATGGCTGCCCGAGCAACTCTAGCATTTAGCAATTGATCCTGCTTGAAGCCAACATTTGAAGGAATAGTCATTAACGGATCTTAAATGCTTGAAGGCTATAAATACAGAAATCATTGAAGATCGAACAAATATGATCAACGGTAAAGCCTTACTCTGCGCATTTATTTCTTCATTCTTTCAATCATATTCTTGAATCATTTGAAGTTATTACGTAGTCTTTCCTAAGCTTACATTTGATCCACTCTGTGTGTTAGTGAAGAAGCTGCGTCAATCGATTGTATTTATGTACTAACAAACTTCTGAAACAAGCAGGAGGAAACTTTGAAGAGGCAAGGTGTGCAAGGAGTCCACATGTCATGGAGCAAGAAGAAACTAGGTGTGCAAACAATACTTGGAGTCTGTATCCTTATTAGTTATAGTGGATAAAACTTGAGTTTTGCCCGGGAAGTGGATGTAGCTCTTTATGTTGAAGAGTGAACACGGGATAAATAGTTGTGTTAATCTCTTCCTCCTTAAACTCTTTAGTTGCTTTGATTATATTATTTGCTTTCTAGCTAAAGGGGTTAAAGTGTGAATATTGAGACTTTTTCCAAGTTGTGTGCTTGTGTGTTTTCTTTAAGAATCTCATCGGACATGTCACTGTGCGTGCTATGTTTTCCTCTTATGCAGAACCTGAACACGTGTGCGAAAAGTTTTCAACTTTGTTTAAAATTTTGATAAACACAATTCATTTACCGTGTTTATAGTTATCTATTTCGGTGGTATCGAGAGTCAACCTCGGGTTGAGCATCTAGCGATGTAAAGGTAGAGGTCTGAAGAATGACATATTTCTTGAACAGGATTCAAGTAAATCACCCCGGGAAGGAGGCTTCAACTGAGTTCCGTTCTTCAGTGGTTTCATTCTATCTACAAACTCAGATCTAGGATCTCATCAGCGCGGTCCATTCATTCTAAAAATGGTGACACAACGACAAGCCAAAAGCTTCAGTGGACCCTGTGAAAAGACAAAATGGGAGCTGAACCACAAGGCCATATGCAACATCATTTGTGCTCTCCCTCTTGAATAATTTGAAAAGGTTTGTGCCTATGATTCTACTAGAGAAATATATGGGATACTTTGCATTTGTCACGATGAGGAACAGCAAAGTCAAAGAATAAAAATTGTCATACTTGTCGGAAAGTATGAATTGTTTCTCATGGAGGAAGGGAATCTATTGCTTAAAATCTCTTGGCAAAATTATACTACTGCAGAGAAGTTGGTAAGATACTAAGGAGTTACCTAAGTAGTGAGACCTTTGGTCAACTATGCTATTTCCCAAGCGAAGGATCTCACTCCCCTTGACTATGGATGAACTTCTAGGTACACTCACTGTTCGTGAGCAGAACTGGTAGATGAAGTGCGACAAAGAAGGGTAAGTGAATTGCTCTAAAGGGTGATCAAAAGTCGCAAAAGCTTCCAAGTCTCTGAAGGCGGACGGAGTCATCTAGTGATGGCTTTCATGGAACAGGGATTCTAAAAATGATGAAGGTTGTCTCTAACCTGGGAAGATAAAGCTCCTGCTTACATAAAAAGAAGTTCATAAAGGATAAGCCTTCGGAAGGTTCAACGAGGATAAGAACATCAAGAATCCTTTCCAGGACAAGAGTTCAATTATGCTTTATAGTCGAAGAAGAAATGGTCACATCAAAGTGAATGTCTCACCGAAAGCCCCTTTAAGAAGTTCTTCAAAAAGAATAAGAAAGGAAGATGGATACTTAGGAGGATATGGGTCAACATCTTCGATGAGGAGGCGGAAGAAGCTAATCTTTGTATCTAGCCAGGCTAGGATTGGGATGATGAGGTACATTCGACTATGAGGTCCTTGATTCCTGTGAAGAATTGCTGGAGGGACCGACCGCTTATCTAAGGCCTTGAAATCCTTGAAGAGTATGTCAAACTCATTAGTGAGCTTAGCGAAATCTCAAAAAGTGTGAGTGACCTAAAGAACAGTGGTGAAGTGAAAAGTCATGAAGCTAAGATCTTAAGTGAAACATCACGATGAAGAAGTTGAAAAACTTCTTGACGGAAAAGCTCACTTCGATCTTGCCAAATTTGTTATGGCGAGAAACTCTTTGACTAATTTTGGCAGGTTGTCAGAGACCCTCCCTTAACAAAGAAGGTTATGGATATGTCCATCAGACACATCAAAAAGTATCAAAATAAAACTTCTAAAGTGTTTGTTAAATCATGAATAATTAAATCCGATGCACATCTGTAACCTGCAATGGAAAAACTGAAATGTTATGTCTAGAGTGTATCCATAAGAAAGAGAAGGAAGTCTTCAAGACTCACTAGAACTATCGAAAGGACTTAGAAAATTATTCTGCCTAAAGACCAAATAATTTTGTTGCAGATGTCTTGACTAGAACACGAAAACACCTTTGCTGTAACAGAGGCCGGTGGTTGCTCATGCTTACATGACGAGGAGAAAGGGTCTATGTTCCTAGACCTTGACTTAAGAAAAGAGGATATGTTGCCTTTGGAACGGAAAGGAAGGTCATAGGCATTGGTGCTATTGGTGGTAAACCCTCTTCCTCCCATGTCTAATGTTATTATAGTTGAAGGGTTAAGACACCGATTTGCTTAGCATAAGTCAATTATGTGACAGTGGATTTGATGTCTCGTTTACCAAGGATTTGTGCATAGGTAAAGGCGTAGTGACAAAACCCTCTTTTAAGCTAGAAATAACAAAATCTGTATAAGATTGAAGTAGTGATCTCTCTTATCAAAGTGTAACTCTCGATGTCTAAAGGGGATGAAAGATGGTTATGGCATAAGAAACTAGGACATGCTAGTGTGAAACTAATTTCTTAGGTGAAAAATGATAACCTTGTGAGAGGATTTCTAATATTAGTTTTAAGAAGATGTCTTGTGTGATGCATGTGAGAGGTAAACAGGATAAAATCAAGTTTCAAATCTAAAACCAAGTATCAACCTCGAGACCTCTTCAATTGTTCACGTATGGATGCTGTTTGGACCGCTAGTGTTGCTAGCTGCTTGGTAGAAAGAAAATATGGATTTGTCGTGAGTTGATGACTACTTAGATTTCGTGGAGTGCTCTTCCCTTAACCTGGGATGAGTCTTTTAAGGCTTTCAGTGTTAAAAGTACAAAATGATCGGGGTTTAATCTCTGCCCTTATAAGTGACCATGGGGAGAATTTGAAAATGGCGGTTTAGACGGTTCTGTGAGGAGAATGGGATCTCTCATAATTTCTGCTGGACCTGGAGAACTCCATCAAAATGGAGTGGTTGGGAGAAAACGGATCTCGCAGAGATGGCTAGATCTATGCTCAGTGAAATAATCTTCTAAGTATACAGGTAAACAATAAACTCTTGCATGTTATCTACAAAGCAGAATACTTATATAGACCTTTTTCTCAATAAGGCACTATGATTGTGGAAAGGTAAAAGCCCCGGCATATCTTATTTTCATGCATTTGGTTTGATGCTTCGTCGAATACTAAGGATCAACTTGGAAAGTTTGATTCCAAAGTAGATAAAGGTATTTTGTAGGATATTCTGAAATGTCTAAAGCCTTTGAATCTGTTCAGAACTTTTGTTGTTTAAGAATCTGTTCATATTAAGTTCAATGATGGTTTAAAAATTAAGTAAATTATTGGATCTAGAAAATGATCTTGCGAGGTCTTGATATAAACAAGTCGGAAAGTCAACAATTGATCGACCAAGAGCCAGAACTTGTGATTGAGCAGGACGGCCAGTGGAGACGAGACAGAGTCAACGAGACAAGTCAGCAGAAAGTCAAGTCTTCATGATGACCTAAAAAGGTATTTGGAAGTTCAAAGCTCGTCATCTAAGGATCTTATTGTTGAAATCCTCGAAAGGGTAAGAACCAGATCCCCTTTAAGAAAATCAAGCAATGTGGCCTTTATGTCGAAATAGAGCCAACGCATTGAAGAAGCTCTTGCCAGGATGAAAATTGGATTCTTGCTATGCAAAAGAACTTCTGACAGTTTACGAAATGATGTCTGGACACTTGTCTCAAGCCCAAAGCAAATACATTAGTGGAACAAGATGGGTCTTGACAAATTGGATGAGGATGACAAAGTTGTCGGGAAATAAGGCAAGGTTAGTATCTAGAGACTATAACTAGCAAGAATGTGTGATTATATTAAAACCTTTGCTTTGTAGTTAGAATAGAAGCTATCAGCATATTAATGTCATATGTTGCACAACAGAATCATTCTTTTTCAAATGGATGTAAAAGTGCTTTTCTAAATGGTATAATTCAAGAAAGTGTATGTTAAACAACCTTGGTTTTGATGATCTTGATTGGCTCAGATCATGTTTTCAAACTTAAAAAGGCATTATATGGTTTGAAACAAAATCCTGGAAACATGGTATGGTAGACTTAGTTCTTTTCTCATGCATAATGGATTTACTAGAGGACAAGTAGATACTACCTTGTTTAAGGAAGTTCTAAAGAAATTTGTTATAGTCCGGTATATGTTGATGATATTATTTTTGGAGTAACTAATGAAAAGTTGTGCAAGGAATTTTCCAAGCTAATCAAGCGAGAATTTGAGATGAGCATGATGGGAGAATTAAAGTTCTTTGTGGATTACAAATCAAGCTGAACAAGTGATGGAATCTACATCCAGTTAACAAAAGTATACCAGGAGATACTCAAAAGTACAAAATGGAAAGTACCAAACTCATGAAAACTCCATGGACTAGTGCAAAACTAAGCAAGTTGTGAAGGTAAAAAGGTAGACAAGCAATATGCAAAGGTATGATTGACTCTATAGTGTACTTAACTTCGTAGACACAACATTCAATTTAGTATCTCTGTATGTGTTCGGTTCCAATCGGCCCAGATAATCTCATCTTAAAGTTATTAAAGAATATTTAGATATTTGCTTGGGATTCTAATCTTGGTTTCTTGTATCTAAGATCAAAGAATGCTGTTAGTGGAATTATGTGATGGTTTCTTGGAGACGAAAATAGAAATAAAAGCACCCGGTGGAGGATGTCCAATTCATTTGGAGCAAGCTTGGTCTCTAGGTCAAAAAAGCTGACAACTATTGCCTTATCTCGCTGAGCGATGAATTCAATTCCATTTGATGATCTCAACTCTTGTGGGTAAAAATCACAGAAGTTATTCTATTTTGAGCATAATATATACGTGTGGTTTGATAATTCTAGTGCTGTATGTTTAATAAAATCAAGATTCAACATTAAGCCTGAAATCAAACATCACTGTGGGGATATGTTGGAAAGGTATCTTTGATATTAAGTTTGTTAAAGCGAAAATCAATAGACTGATATTTTCACTTAAACCATTAGAGAGAAAAAAGGTTTTATTTATGAGAATGTCAAACATGCATTGCATTGTTGAATGTATCGATTATTAACACATCCCTGCCCTATTTATCTCAATTTTATATCACATGTCTATGTTATATCTGGAAAGTCAAGTCACATGACAGTTTTGGTAAAATGGTTGTTAATTATTTAATACCATTTGTTTCTGAGCTAATCATGTCGGGTTTTCTCTCAAGTTCGTAATCTCTAAAGTGGGCCTTTGTAGTTCCCCATGAAAAGCGTGCCATTTAAAATTAAAAATGTTTTATTTCTCTCTCGCCTTAATCACTATAAGCAAGAGTGAAAGGATCAACTGCGTTTCGTCTCTAAAAAATATCTTCGTCTTCGTCTTCTCGCTTTCAAACCCTTACAATCTTCCAAACCCTAGAAACATTCTCTTTAAAATGGCACCATCAAAGCATCTTTCTTCAAAGAAATTGTTGATAGGTGCAACATGAGCTTTACATGGGGAGAAAATCTTGGATGGGAAGGTCTGGACCTCAGCCAGTGAAGAAATGGGAATTGATGTCATAGAGGGCTGGTTCATCCCCGAAGCTTGTCGAGACTTGGACAAGTGTTGTGGTCCTCGCGGCAAGCTTAATGGAACCAGGGCTTTCGTGATCGGTGATGGATACCGCTTATTCTCTTCCCCCGTCAGCTCTCTGGGCTGTCTCCAAATACTGAGGTTGGCCTTTAGACATTGGTGGAGGATAAGGTAAAACAGAGAATATTAACATTGCTCAATATGTGTTCCCAAACCACGAGAACTTGAAGCATGTGTGCATGGTGGTGAAGTGCGGTTTAATGCCTGTTCTTTCTTTGAATGTGATGCCTTGAAAGGATCACGGGGGCAGTGTGACAGATGGAAGCGAGTTTTACCTATACCACTTGATTCACAAAATCAAGGTGGACATCAGGACCTCTCCACATCTACCTTGAATCAGTGATCAAGAGGATTTTGACTGAACATGATCCACACATGGAATGTTGTTGTGGAGCTCTTGAGACCAAGTTGTTTATTCCCGTACTGCTAACATGGAACTTTATGTCATTTCGTATTGACTGGGAAGAACTTTGTCTATGATGAACATAGGGTATCCTCACGGAAGATGAGAAGAGCACACAAAGTAAAAGAAGAAAAAGAAGAACGTGTTTTTGAGAGAAGGAAAATGAAAGAAGAACAGGTAGTGTCGTGATTAGATCAGAGATGCCCACGTCTACGAAAGGATGCAAGCTTCTTGGGAGGTGACCGGACAGGACTAGAGGGCCTACTTTGGAGAAGCCATCGGTCTCTCTTGTTGTTGAGACGATTCTTCCTGAGTTCAAGGATGAAACCTACTCCTAAGAAAAGATAAGAGATGTTGTGGCATCAAGCTAAGTCGCACATCGACAAAGGTTAGGGCTGCTGAGCCTTTGCCAGGTCGGACAAGTGGGTCTGCGGTTGAAGGAAGTATGTAATCGAGGGCGAACAACAAAACAGGGAGAAGCCCAAGGAGAAGAGACTGGAATTTGGGACTCGTTTCCTAGAAGAAAGTCAGCTCCAAAATGCATCTGTGTGTCTATTCGAGAGGAATGGTAGAATTCTGTGGAATATCCAAGTACTTGAGATTGAAGTTGCTACTACAACTGCTGCAAACCCTGTCTGTTGGGACATAGACAGTTGTCCACCTAGGGTTGACACTTTCGCCTTCGCTGTCAAGGAAGAGGCTGAAGTTGTCGGAAGATCGGTTTGCACTTTCATCCCATCCGCACTACTCCATCTTCTCCACTGTCACCAAGGTATCTTAAGCACTTCTATTTCTTCTCCACCTTCCTTATACATCCAATCCCCATCTATAGTGTCTCGTTTCTATTGCTGTCTCTACTAAACCCCAGACATCATCCTGTGATGTTATGTCGATATATGTCATTGCAGCAATTGTTCTGAGACTCAAACTGCAAAGAACAAGGCGCATATAATCCTAGTCTTTTGTGTGTGACCTGCAATCTCTTATATGTTTGCAAGTGTCTGCCAAATACATACGCCGTTCCTTCTCCTGCACCATTATCCTTAACACAGTGGAGATTTTCTTTTATCCCCTGTTGTCTGTTCATTAGAACATTGGCAAGGACTCATATCCACTTCTTTGTTGTGATGTTACTAATAGGTCTAGGTATTTATTTTTGTTAATGTGAGTTCATCTTCTTTTGTCATATTGAGATTCCTTATTTGCCACTGCCTCATGCTGTCTTGTGAACAAACTCTTCCCACCATTATCTAGATAAGAGCACTGTCACATCTCATCTGCAAAAGAGACTCTCGTGTGTCTTCTCATCCCCTAATATTGACTTTGTCGGAATCGGACCTCGGTTTAAGTTAGCTTTACTTCCCTTCTTTTACTATAGAACTCTTATTGACTTATGCTTCGTATTTCCTCTTCTCTGTGCCCGAGCCTTTCCCATCTTAGTCTTGCTGATTACTTTCAGATCTGTACTTCCCAACTAGTCTAACTATAGAAGCCTCCACTCCTCCCGGATGGTGGATTTACATAGCTTGACTTGCTTCGGGCACATCTGGGAAACGGAAGACAGGCTGGATGAAGAAAGTCATAATATGGTGCTTTTTAGAAAAGTAGAATCTACTTTTCTTTTTAGTCATCCTAGGTAGTTGTGTTGTAAATTACCTTATCTGCGAAGCTTATGACTGAATAAAATAAAGATTGTTTATC